>CM040831.1:2381895-2434395 GCA_022828995.1 Vimba vimba | reverse complement strand
GGATGAATGGAGGTCTATGGCGCTACACCCCTCAAAATCAACTTTTCTCAGGATATCATTTTTTGTCTAGTAATTTGAATGTTGTATTCGAAAGGAGATGCAAAGAAATTACACATTGCTGCACTATTAATGCACTTTTATTATAGATAGATGCACTTTTAATGCACTTTTATTATGGATAGATGCACTTTTATAATGGATAGATGCACTTTTAATGCACTTTTATAATGGATAGATGCACTTTTATAATGGATAGATGCACCTTTAATGCACTTTTATTATGGATAGATGCACTTTTATAATGGATAGATGCACTTTTAATGCACTTTTATTATGGATAGATGCACTTTTATAATGGATAGATGCACTTTTATTATAGATAGATGCACTTTTATTATGGATAGATGCACTTTTATAATGGATAGATGCACTTTTATTATGGATAGATGCACTTTTATAATGGATAGATGCACTTTTAATGCACTTTTATTATGGATAGATGCACTTTTATAATGGATAGATGCACTTTTATTATAGATAGATGCACTTTTATTATGGATAGATGCACTTTTAATGCACTTTTATTATAGATAGATGCACTTTTATAATGGATAGATGCACTTTTAATGCACTTTTATTATGGATAGATGCACTTTTATAATGGATAGATGCACTTTTATTATGGATAGATGCACTTTTATAATGGATAGATGCACTTTTAATGCACTTTTATTATAGATAGATGCACTTTTATAATGGATAGATGCACTTTTATTATAGATAGATGCACTTTTATTATGGATAGATGCACTTTTATAATGGATAGATGCACTTTTATTATGGATAGATGCACTTTTAATGCACTTTTATTATGGATAGATGCACTTTTATAATGGATAGATGCACTTTTAATGCACTTTTATAATGGATAGATGCACTTTTATAATGGATAGATGCACTTTTATTATAGATAGATGCACTTTTATTATGGATAGATGCACTTTTATAATGGATAGATGCACTTTTATTATGGATAGATGCACTTTTATAATGGATAGATGCACTTTTATGATGGATAGATGCACTTTTATGATGGATAGATGCACTTTATGATGGACAGATGCACTTTATGATGGATAGATGCACTTTTATCATGGATAGATGCACTTTTATGATGGATAGATGCACTTTTATGATGGATAGATGCACTTTTTTGGTCTTCAAAACTTTCTCCAGCCATTCACGCTCATTATAAAGCTGGGAAGAGCCAGGACATTTTTTAATATAACTCTGTGTTCGTCTGAAAGAAGAAAGTAATATATATCTAGGATGACTTGAGGGCAAGTAAATTATGGGAAATTAAATTTTTTGGGGTAAACCCTTTTATGTACTGAGATTTAACCAACTGGTAATATAAAGTTAAACACCAAAGAATCTACTTTATTTAGCTCCAAACCTGTCTAAACTACATTAGACATCACCCAGCCCTCGTTAAACACACCTGAAGCAGTTCAGCAGTATCGGGGAGTTGTTCTTGATGAATGACGTGAGCTGTTGTGTCGGCAGAGGCCTGGAGATGTAAAGCCGTGTCGGGTCAGTTCTACGACCGACTGCTGAAGAAGTGTCTGAAGTGCTCTGAGATCTGTGGCGGTCACCCGTTGGCCTGCTCAGACGCCTGCAAGAGTGAGTAAACCATGTGTGTTTCCTTATTTTAGTTCATTTTTTTATTTATTTGTATAGTGCTTTTCACAATACACTTCATTTCAAAGCAGCTTTACAGAAAATGCATGAGTGCACATTGCAATTTAGAGTGATCTTATCAGAGGGAACTGTCTAAGTTATGCATTTCAGAAATGTACAGATACAAAATCACAGTTAGCGAAAAATGTATTACTTTAAACAATGTAATAATTTAATGCTGAAACAATAAGCTCATTGAAGTAATGAATATGTGTTTGTGTGTGTCCTCATGACTCACTGAGGAATGAGTCACGTGACCTTAAACCTCTCCGAGCTTCTTATACATGACATTTTAGCTTTTAATTAAATTCTTTAAATTCTCAACTTTAAATTACTTTAAATTTGGCATGAAGGGGAGTTGCGCTGGTCTTTTCTTCCCTATATTGTGTCTATATCCGAGTGAAACGCTTCTGGGATAAGAACAAATGTGGGCGGGGCTTGATTTTGTCTGTGGGGAATTGATTGGATGGTTGGATGGTTGTGGTTTGCCATTGGCTGATCTCATGTGAGTGACAGGTTGCCCCGCCCACATCATCAGAGAAGAGAAGAGATGTTATAAGTTATTTTGATTCAAGATTATAGGAGGTACATGAATTTAAAACAAACAATAATGTGCACGGATAAAAAATGGTCAATTTTGATTTCATGGTGACTTTAACAGTTCAGACGAGTTGCTAATAAAATAATTGAATTATTTAGGTGAGTCATTCCTGGTATTCAATG
Source organism: Vimba vimba (assembly GCA_022828995.1). Classification (NCBI taxonomy): domain Eukaryota; kingdom Metazoa; phylum Chordata; class Actinopteri; order Cypriniformes; family Leuciscidae; genus Vimba; species Vimba vimba. The sequence goes on along the minus strand of CM040831.1, from coordinate 2,431,932 downwards.
CCTTTTGGCCATCATAAAATGTAGAAATTCAGAATCAGTTTTTAAAAGAATTGTTTGTGTAGTCATGATAGGGTAATGTAAATCATTTGATAAATGTCATATACTCCTGATGGCTTCAGGGGGAGGAAATCATGGGGGAATTTTTATTTTTGGGTGAACTATCCCTTTAATTAAAATGTTATGTTAGCTGTCCTTTTTTTTATTATTATTATTATTTTATTGAACATATATAACAGCAAATACATAGTTACACCTCAAAACATAATTAAACAACAATAGAATTATAAACAGTAGACAAAAAGCCAATAAAATAAACAGAGAAAAAAAAAGAGAGAGAGAGAGAGAGAGAGAGAGAGAGAGAGAGAGAGACAGAAAGAGAGAGAGAGAGAGAGAGAGAGAGAGAGAGAGAGACAGAGAGAGAGAGAGAAAGAGAGAGAGAGAGAGAGAGAGAGAGAGAGAGAGAGAGAGAGAGAGACAGAAAGAGAGAGAGAGAGAGAGAGAGAGAGAGAGAGAGAGAGAGAGAGAGAGAGAGAGAGAGAGAGAGAGAGAGAGAGAGAGAAACACCTTTTTATAAAAAAGCATAAATATCATACTTTGTGCACAACACAATGGACTTTAAAGCTTTGACATTGCTGGAAGAAGAGATAGTACCCAAATAACATTTCAGGTTTTTGCAAAAAATATATATATATATTTATGCTTTAAACAAAAAAACAATACAACATACATTTAGGAGCCAGGGGAGCAAATAAAACACATAAAACATAAATAAATAAACATTCACAGAAATACAAGACCTTTGTATTAATCAAAGATTTTGAAGACAGTCGACAAATGAACAAATTCTTTAAAATAATACTAAGAAAAGGGGCTTTTTGTTAGAAAACTTACACTTATGAAGGTGAAATTTGACTAATAAAATTAACAAATTAATTACAAAAGCCTCATTATTCACACTGTTATCATACTTTAAATATCCCAAAATTACATATTCAAAATGCAAAACAAAATTAAAGAGTTAACCTTTTTCTTAATAAACATATAGATACTTTATAACATAACCTTTTCACACGACTACAACTGGGTTCTGTTTCAAAGAGCAGAAAGAGCAGCGTACATCAGTGTACATCAGCGTACATCAGCGTACATCAGCGTACATCAGTGTACATCAGTGTACATCAGCGTACATCAGTGTACATCAGCGTACATCAGCGTACATCAGTGTACATCAGCGTACATCAGTGTACATCAGTGTCTGTCTTACACTTACTAAGGAAATGTCTGACAGAATGTGTGCATTATCTTGAAAGATTTCTTTGACCTTGTTTGTAACAAAAACGTATGAGGTAATAACCAAACACTTTCCCAATCAAGAGCATTCAGTCCAATAAGATTAGGTGACAGCCTCCTTTAAAATAGAGAACGAATAGAATTGTTATTGTTTTTAGACTGTAATAAAACAATTGTGCATTTAGACATGGTTTTATTTTATTTTATTTTTTTGAGAACATTATATAAACAAAACAGAAACAGTCACAATGCAGAACAAATACACGAAAGAAAAAAAGACACAAGACAGGGGGTATATAACTAATCAAAAAAGATGAAAAGACTTACATATTTTAATTGTTTTAAAGCCTTCTTGTTCCACGAGTCAGAGATAGTCCCAAAGTAATGTTGGACTTCAGTAAGCAAAACATAGAAAAGTGGTTTCTGACCTGAAAATTTACATTTATGTATATACAATTTTTTTTTTAAAAAGGAAGAATGTTTTTGTGTAATTGCTTTTTTTTTTAATTAACAATTCCAAAAAAAAAAACATTTTCCCAAAGTAGAGAAAAATTAATATCAATGTTCTCAATAACAAACCGGGAAAAGCCTTTCCTCAATAATTTAGAGTGATGGCAAAGCCTAAATAAATGCACTATAGTGTCTGTGTGCTGTTTACAAAAAGAACAGTTTGCGTTAATATCTTTTTTGAATTTCTTTAAGAAGGAATTAACGGGATATACACGATGGACAACTCGAAAGTTGATGATGTCCTGATGTTTGCTGTCCTCAGATGCGGTGACGCAGGGTCCTGTGGGCGTGTCTGCAGTTCCTCTGGTCACCGGCAGGGGGCGCGCAGGGATACACACACACACACCCGCGCTGTTCTCAGAGGCGCTGCTGTTCTCACTGCTGGGTGTGTGTGTTACTGTCCTGCTGTTCACACTGACCACCGCGATCCTGTTGCTGATCAGGAGAGCCAAACAGCAGCAGCTCCAGCAGGACACCGGCAAACAGCAGCACAACCAACACGCGCAATCATCCAAAGGTCAATATAACAACCCGAGCCTGCGCATGGGGGCGCTCTAACACGACTAACACAACACCAAACTCAGCAAACAGCATACTAGTGAAGTATACCACACAGTAAAAAAATGTTGGGTTATTTTTTTTAACCCAACCGTTGGGTTACACATGGTCACTATGTTGGGTTATTTTCCCAAAAAAAATATTTGGTCATTTTTAAAATCGTTGGATAATTTCTAGCAATAACTCGGCTGTTAAATACTTATGTTGTAAGTACACTTGTGTGTTTTGAAATTATGTACACAACTATGTAGCCTATATTTAAATTAAATTCTAGACTCCCCAAAATTTAGTTTGTACTTTAAAAATATTTTATTGTTTTATACAAATAAACAATCTGTATTTGAAAACAAAGTGTATTTTATTTATTATAATAATGTCATAAATAAAAAACTTAACTGCTGGGTTATGCATTGGGTTAAAATAACCCCATTATTAAGTGATCATGTACAAAAACAATCAGATGAGCCCAGAATATGAACATTACACATTAAGCATTTTCCTCCCATAGAAAACCATGATAAGAAACCGCGTAACGTGGCTTAATGTAACAAGTCAGTGTTATTAAAAGACCAAACTCAGTAAACATCATACTAATAAATTATATTATACAGAAAAATCCCAGGATATGATTGTTGTGGAATGTGTTCAATAATGGATCTTATAATGGATTTCTATGGAAGGAAAATTCTTAACGTGTAATTAAACTCGATGCGATCATATTCTGGGCTCATCTGATTTTTTTGTACATATATGTAAAAATGCTGGGTTATTTCAACCCATGTTTGGGTCAAATATGGACAAACCCAACCATAGGGTTAAAACATTAATTCAAAAATGTAAACCAATGGTTGGGTTTGTCCATATTTGACCCAAACATGGGTTGAAATAACCCAGCATTGTTTAGAGTGTAGCATGGTTTATTAATAAGGTGTTTACTGAGTTTGGTCTTTTAATAACACTGTCTTTGTACATTATGTTAAGCGTTTAGCGGACGAAGAAAGAGAGAGAAAAAAAGAAATGCATTTAACAGAAAAACTTGCACCTATTAAACAGCTGTGTAGTTTCCCTTGCTTTTGAGTTTTTACATTTGGATATTGTTTCTAAATATATTTTAATATCAATTTTAAATTGTTCATTTTTTTATTCCATTTGACTTTAAATGCATTTAGTGCTGGGCAACGATTAATCACATCCAAAATAAAAGTTTGTGTTTACATAATATATGTGTGTGTACTGTGTAAAATTATTTAGTATATATAAATACTCACACATGCATGTATATACTTAAGAAATATTTGCATATATATACTGTATATAGGCTAAATTTATACATCATTTATACTATATATAAATATAAAACATGCTACATGCATATGTGTGTATTTATGTATATATACAAATTTTACACAGTACACACACATATATTATGTAAACACAAAAACTTTTATTTTGGATGCGATTAATCGTTGCCCAGCACTACTAAACCAAATATAAAGATTGAAACAAATGAGAAAGATTTTTATCATAACATCCACTTGTTGAAAGTGAACAGGAATCATAAGTTTTCTTCGCTGTTTCAGATTCTCTGATGCCTCGAGCTGATGATCAGGATCAGGATCAGGATCAGGATCAGGACAGATCCAGAGCGACTGAAACATGTGTCTATTGCTTCTCTGACCACACGGTGGCGCCACACACACTCTATCAGCAGGCCGGAGAGAACACACACACACATCACCCAGCTCTCACACACTCCGACAAGAGCCGGCCGTTCAGGATTATATGTTCACCTACTCAAACAAGCATGTGAATACTAAAGTCAGATGTAACTGTACCGCACTCGAGAATTCCTGTGGAAAATCAGTGTCATTTTAGTTTTAATAAATGCTATATTTAATAGAGCACAACAGACTTTCTAAGCCATCTTCATCTTGAAAGTAGCCTATAGCTTTCTCGCTCATTTTCTCCATAGATAGACATGCAGAAAAGTCTTGAACCATGAACAAAACCAACAGAATAACTCATAAATGACCATTTCTGATTCAAGGGCACACACACACACACACACACACACTTGATCCATACTTGAATCATCAATGGAAGTACAATATGAAACGATTAACTAGGCTATAAATATTCCACAAAAAAAAAAAAAAAAAAAAAAAAATCAAGCTCTGGTAAATCATAATTATGACAAAATTCTAAATTATGACACGCTAAATCGAAATTATAACATAAATCTAAATTAAGACTTAAAAAGTTAAATTGTGACATTCATTTGAAATTATGACATAGAAAAAAGTCAAAATTAAGACTTAAAATATCATGACACTACATTGAATATATAAGATGAGTCAAAATGATGACATAAATATATTATGATTAATTAAAAATAATAATTATGAGATAAAAAGTCAAAATTATGACGTTGACTTTTAAGTCATAATTTTTACTTAAATGTGTCAATTTCGATTTAGTATGTCATGATTTCTATTGTTTAAGTCACAATTTCCATTAAAAAAAAAAAAAAAAAAAAAAGCTACCGGTAATAACTTCGACTTTGCCTTCGACCGCTCCAGACAAGGCCCGCCATCTTGGAACGGTCAGCGTGACGTCACTCACAGTAAAACGCTGCGTTCCAGGGGAGGTTGGAGTGCGCGGGAAGATCCCAAATTAAAGTTCCAGGCAATCAGAGTTCACGTTCACATTTTGACCATATGATGTCGCAACGACACAACGAAAGCATATTGTGATTTTGTGTCAATGATCTAAATTCCCTAAGAAATGGGATAACCTTTCAGTTGAGAATGTGTTGGTTTTTGTTTTTATATGCAGCAACTCAATATTACAGGTTTGACTTGTACTTTTTAAATGTTTTCAGTTGTACTATAGTAGCTGTTTAATGTCATGTTAGCATACGCCTTCGTTTTGTTATACAGTGTTAGTTTAGCAAAATCATCTGCTGAATTTTATTGCAGATATAAATATTCATACATGCATGCTTGCTTTGACTGTTCCAATATGGCGGACGGCTTACATACAGCGGCCCATCGAAACAGCTGCTGAGGCATCTGTTACTCTACACGACAGCTACTAAACACAATATTGTGTCTTAGAAACACATTTAATCGTTTAACAACATTGGAGCTCAACATATATCTGTATATTCTGTGGAGAAAACAAATAGGATTTTATCTCCCAGAATCCTACTGTTGAGCGGTCACTACAGGGAAAACATATATTCGAATATATATCACCATACTCTCACCCAATGATTAACCACTGTACTTTATGACAACTGTTTTGCATCACAATGTTTCTGAAATATTGTTTAAATATGCAATTGAGGTATTATCTTATTAAATATGCAGTAATTTGCAAACATTTTCAGAAGAGAAATCTGAAAACATTAGATAAAGTCAGGTTTATAATTCTTTGATTTTGTTGACATTTTGTTGATTTGTTTATAACTCAGTAAGTCAGAAAATAGTGTCACAGACAGCAGAAAAATAAATTGTCACCATGTTTAAATGTTGTATAAATCAGGCGAATGATATATGAACAAACCTTGAGATTATAGATGAATTAAACTGTAAAGTTTGGTGTGTGTAAAGCTGCTGAACTGGAGATTTCTGACTCAAACTCACCAACTTTAAAGATAGAGATTGAAATTCGATATGCAGATAGATGGTGTAATAAAATAAACACTTAAATGTATATTTTGGATGTTCTCTTTCCACTAGCCTGAAGGAAGATGAGATGTTATAGAGGCAAAATAGCCCTCAAAACCGACCAGTGCATGAATAAACTGTTTTTGTCGCATCAGAGTATGATTCATTTGATTTGGTTTTCCAGCAGAAATAAAGACGGCCTAAAAACGAGCAAAAAAAATGGTGAAAGCAGAGAACAAAGGATGCAGAGGCGAATGAGAAAGAACTGAAATTAATTAAGAGAGGAAAAACTCATTGCTATTGAAATAAAATAAAATAAAAACCTTCCAACCCAGCGGAAAGCAGACATCTCGTGTTATTATTCCCAACTTGTATCAGGCCGGAGAGCAAATCAGACACAGCACTTTTTTTCTTCATTTTTTTTTCCATTGATTTGTTTTACATACATTACATACATACATACTATACATAGATACATAATTAACATTTATAAAATCCTCCCCAAAGTCTTTTAGCATCCAGTTTAAACAGCATGCCAAGTTTGAGTACTGATTCAGTACACACACACACACACACACACACGTTAACACCACCAACACACAGGTGCCCACATACCTGCATGCGCGCACACACACACACACACGCACAGGATATGCATACATGCGCGCACACGCACACACACACACTCGACATGTGGCTGAGGATAACACTGCTGAATCGAGCCATGGTGGCGACAGGCATCACATGAACAGAAAGAAAACGTCTTCATTCACAATGCGTCTGAAACACAAGCCTTCACAACCAAACAAACCTGCAGCCACACTCATCAGCAACCGAAACTTCTCACGTCCAACCAAACATCTGTGACGCAACCAAGCAAAAACACCCTTTCCATTCACATCCAAGACTGTAAGCACATAAAGAGAAAAGATGGGGGTATAGGACACGTAAACAAGAAATGAAGGACTTATAAAAATATATTTATATATAGATTTATGTGCGCATGTGTGTGAGAGTGTGTGTGTGTGTAAGTGTGTGAGTGTGTGATACATTTTCAGCCCTCAACCAAAAGAAAAACAAGCTTCTCCGAATGAAGAAAAGAAAAAAAAAAAGTGCTGGACAAGGACAGTATTTCCAAACTCAACCGACAATATAGGTTTACGCTGAAGTCAATAACACCTTTCTGTTGCATTCGGTACATCAATAATGCATACGAAGAAAAATAAAAAAGGAATATTTCCCCCTCATATACTTCTCGAGAAATCATTTGAGGACGAGGGAACTGATGCACGTGAATGCTTTATATTGTTTGTGGGTGAAAACGCAACTGAAAGTGAAGTGCGCGTGATGATGATGATGATGATGATGAGATGTCAGTCTGTGTGTGTCTGTAGTGCCGGAGGTTCTCCATCTTCTCCTCCTCCTCCTCCTCTTCTTCTTTCTGTCAAGTATGCTCCGGTTGCTCAGTGCAGATTGGTTTAGCTGTGTCATTTTTTTTCTTTATTATTTTTTTTTTTTTCATTTAATTTCATATTTTGTTGTTTTTAATGTTCTTTAGTGAGAAAGGCTGCATTTTTTACTCTTCTGTCCCGGGACGAGCAAGTGTAGTTCCTGCTCTCCATCATCACGCCGTCACTCGTACGATCTTCCCTTCACAGCTTTGGACTCGGACCGCGTCTGGATCTCGGCTTATTCGTATTCAAGGAACTGTTTATGGTAAAATAACAAGTACCTGCAAAGAGAGAAAATACAATGTATATATGTATATATTTTAGAAACAGTAAAAAATAAATAAAAAAATACAGAAGCTTGATTTCACCACACATTATCTCACTATTGTATGGAAGCTTGTTTCCGCCACTGAATAATAAATAAATAATAATAATAATAATAATAATAATAATAGCGACTTTTTATCTCACAATTCTGACTTTTTTTCTCACAATTGCGAGATATGAAGTCAGAATTGTGAGAAATAAAGTCGCAATTGGGAGATATAAAGTCAGAATTGCGTGTTATAAAGTCAGAATTGTGAGATATAAACTATTGAGGTAAAAAAGAAAAGAAAAGTCCATCTTTTTTTTCCCTCACTCTCTCACAATTCTGAGACAAAAGTCCGAATTCTGACTTTATAACACGGAATTGAGACTATTTCACGCAATTCTGACTTTGTATCTCACAATTCTGAGATAAAAAGTCGCAATTATCTTTTAAAATGTTTTATTTTGTGGCGGAAACGAGCTTCCATACTATTGCGAGATAAAGAGTTGCAATTACCTTTTTAAACTGCGTTGCGGAAACAAGCTCCATTAAAAAACAGCAGGATTATTTAAGTTTCAATGAGATGATATGGTTTCTATTAATATTTTTAATTAGTTTTCATTTTTATTTTAGGTCTCAGTAACTATGTTGTATATTTTTGTCATTTTTATTAGTTATTGTCCATTTTAGTTGTCAGTGCAAGTGAATGATTATTAATAAACTATTTAAATGTACATTTATATATCTTATTATTTATACATATAGTAATAGTTACTCAGTATGTTTAAAGGGGTGGCTGATTATGATTAGACTTTTCTAGCTTTAGTTAGTGTGTAATGTTGCTGTTTGAGCATAAACAACATCTGCAAAGTTACAACGCTCAAAGTTCAAAGCAAAGGGAGATATTTGCTTTTAAAGAAATCGCTTTTTAAGGACTACAACAAACGGCTGGTAGAGACTACACCACATTCCTCCCGGGTTAGTGACATCACCAACCCTAGAATTTACATAAACCCCGCCCCCTGAACACGATTTAGATTATCACAACAGAATATGCTAATCAATGACTAGAAGATAACTACACATCAGCTTCATAAATTCATCAACTAACATTCAGAAATGTCCTGTTGCTTCTACATGTTGTCACTTCTTCTAGAGTCTCTCCATCATTGTCTGACTCCGGTTTGAACATAAAAAGGCTAAAAGTTTTTGACATCTTCAGGACACACAAACTCTTGAAGCTCCGCCCCCTGTGCCGGGAGCAGCAGCTCATTTGCATTTAAAGGAACAGACACAAAACGGTGTGTTTTTGCTCACCCCTTAAAACAACTTTAACATGCTATATAAAAATATCTGTGGGGTATTTTGAGCTAAAACTTCACATACACACTCTGGGGACATCAGAGACTTATTTTACATCTTGTGAAAAGGGCATTATACCACCCCTTTAATAAATACTTTATTAACATGTATTCCTACTGTAATTCATGATTAATTCATGTAGTTTAGTGGTTGCCAGTTAACTATTTTTGTGAGCTCATCTAAAGTGAGGACTATTTATGCCTCAAAGCTTTTACAAACCACTGACAACTCCTAAATAACTGGGTTGTAAATGATGTAATAATTTAGAAATGATAAACTGATCATTAATAAAGTATGAAAATACAATTATTAAACATTATAGATATGCTTATAAATCAAGAAAAAAGCATGTATAGCTGTATTTATAACATCTATGAATGCTTTATAAATGATGAATTAACTATTTACTAATGCTTTAAGTTATTATAAAGTGTTATCAAACCTTTACTGTTCTACTGAAGATAGAAATACACCTAAATGTTCATTTGTGGGTGAACTATCCCTTTAAGAATGCATAGGCTCACGTTAAGCAAAACATTACAATAAATGAAAGTATAGTTATTTCTAGTCCAGCATAATTTATCTGCAGAAGTTTTATATTTGGTTTTGAATGCATTGAAACGCAAGTGTGACTCAAATGTCCACATAGTTTTTGGTGTGTGTGGATGAGCGTGAGACTGACCCCTCGCTGTCCAGGACATCTTTAATGCTGGCTTTAGTGATAATGGCGTCATCACACTTAAACCACTGGTCCTTGTGTTGCCGGATGAATGTGGTGTAATGGCCGCTCTCCAACGTGCCCTGATGATTCACCACTGCGAACAGAGAATACCTGCACACACACACACACGTCAAGTCACCTTCATTTATATAGCGCTTTTAAGAATATAGATTGTTTCAAAGCAGCTTTACAGTGATCACACACACACACTTGTACATCTATCTTTATGAGGATTCATTAACACAATGCAATCTCTAGCCGCTTACCCTAACCTTACCCATCACAACTAAGTGCCTAACCCGACCCCTGACCCTAAACCGACCCTTGACCTCATTATAACCTTATCCCTAAAACCAAGTGTTGACCCTCAAACAGGCCTTTAAAGGGGTCTCAGAAACTGAGGACCGGCCGAAATGTCCTCACTTTACTCTCTCTGTCCTCACTCCAATGGTCTAAAACTCAAACTGGTCCTCACAAAGAGTTGTACAAGTACAGACACACACACACACACACACACACACACACACACACACACACACACACACACACACACACACACCTGATAATACAGCAGGAGCTGATGCAGTATTTTGAGTCAGTCACTTACTTGTTATCGTTGTTTAATGAGTCCACTGGTTGCTGGTACTGTCCATTCATTCGGCTCTCTTTACTGCGAGACGAACAGAAAATACATTAGCAATTAATTTGCAGAGTCACTCCACTTCGTTATCCATGATGAATCCATGACTGAATGTTGCCGTGTTTGTTGACGGGTATCAGAGACTGACGACGAAGGCCTTCAACTATTTTTTGCCAATGGCTGGTGACTTAAGAACATTTACTGGCCAAAAATATATTTTTACCAGCCATGACACAAAAACATTTAAGATATTAGTGAAAATTCACATTCCTCTATTCCAATATGACACCACAGCTAAAACTACTAGCTTAAGACATAACCGACTACAGCCCCTTTCACACAGCGCGTTGATCCCGGGAAATTGCCGTAAAATTGCTAGAGTGCCTTCTGTGTGACTGCGGGATTGATACCGGGATCGATGCTGGGATGGGGACCTAGTAACATTGCCGGGATCAGTCCCAGAACGCGCCCTGTGTGAACAAAAGCCAGGACCAATGCCGTAAGGGGTATTCTGTTGCTCTTAGAAAAAAAGTTTGTGTTCGTCATCAACAAAGAAAGAACGAAAAAATGTGTGTAAACTAGAATTAAGCAGAGACCAGGAGCTACTATCCGCGCTGAAGCTGAGAGCGTTCGTCAGCTTTGTGGAACGGGACGCGATGTGTTAGTGTACGACCGAATCCGGAAAAAATGCTGGAGCGTGGTTTCTCCAGATCGAGAGCGAGAGCGCAGATCATTAGTAAACTTAAGACGCTGCGTGAAATAATCCACCAAGTGCACGACTACAGTGGAGAGCGCCGTAGCGGAAGATTAGACTGGCCTTTCTACAACACATCCTGACGTCACGTGTCTTTACGGGATCTCTACGGGATGTGTGTGAACGCTAGGGGTGGGGAAAAAAATCGATTCTTAGATGAATCGCGATTCGGGACGTGGACGATTCTGAATCAATTCACAAATGTCAAAAATCGATTTTCTAAAAAAAAAAAAAAAAAAAAAAATCTAATAACGTAACATTGAAGGAACGCAAAAGGCGGAACTCTGAAGCGGACGTGCAGTGCGCGGACAGTCTGTGGCGTGCACATAACAGAGACGCGCACATAACCGACGCATGATGGCTGAGCGCCGAATCCGAACGGCACCAGAGAATGTCTTCGTTAAAAGCTAACGTATGGAACATTGGCAATTTCATTGTGATCTATTTAGTATTTTTTTGTATGAGAGCTAATTTCTGTATTGTTTAGTTTTCACATCAATATGCTGTAAACCGATCTGATCTGTATGCAATATGTGCAATGCCAGTCACAAAAAGTTACATTTTGACTGTAAGTTACTCTCTGCAGATGTTCATTCACTTTCTTTGATATTTTTGATTGTGGTATACAGCAAACATTTCAAGTCATAACTCTTTATTATTTAGTTGTGTATAAGTCAAGAGCGACTTTGTATGTTACTAATTATTCAGAATATGCATAAGTCCACAAGCATTATACGTTATGATAGCATCTGGTACATAATTCTATATTTTTGAACGAAAACTGTTTGTGAATTTGCTACAGCAAAATGTTTTTTTTGTCTGAAGGATTATATTGCTCATTGGAAATAACAAGAGGATGTTGGTTAGAAGTCTATTATTAAATGCTAGAGATTCAGAATATGCTGAAGTTTGTATTAATTTACTACAAGTACGCTGCTAGTACAAGCACACATTTATTTTCCTGTTGGTTCTCAGCAATGTTGGGACATATGCTGGCAAATGTAACCTTACAGTTGACTTGCCAAATCACTTCCATTTGTTTTATTAATACAATTAATATAGGAAGTATTGGAAGTAAGTTCGTTATGGGTCATCATAAATACTTTGCTTTAAAAGTACCAAGTAAAAATATTTTTTCAATGTTTTTGATAAAAGGCACTTCCCTGAGAATTGAACTTAATAAATGTGAAAAAGACACTTTAATGTCTCCGTTTGTCATTCTGTATTGCAAAGCAGATGAGAGTAGATCATGATCAGAAACCTGATTAGAAATCATTATGAATAAAATCGAATTGTTTTGAATCGAAAATCTTTTTGAATCGAAAATCGATTTTGAATCGAATCGTGGCCTCAAGAATCGGAATCGAATCGAATCGTGAGATGGTAAAAGATTCCCACCCCTAGTGAACGCACTCACAGAATCCAGACAATCATTGGCAGTGTGAATGAACCACAATCAAACCATCCCAGGACACATTATCCGTATATTTTCCGGAATCTCTGTGTGAAAGGGGGTTATGTTTACTAGGATTCCTGCTGAGACAGGCGTTTGTTTTTGTTTTTTACATCATTTTGAGTGAATTTGTCCATTGAAGCGCAGGTGGGCATGAAAAAGAGCTCAACATGGCATTTGGTAGAATTCAAGAAACTGTTACTGGCCATCTGGCGACTGACGCCGTTTCATACACTCGCCAACGCTGTGTGGCGCTTGGTGAGTGTTTCATCAGAGCTGAGTGAGGCTGTACCTGGAGGCCATGAAGGGCGTCATGTCCAGCTCCAGAGGAAACGACACGTATGTGGTGATCTTACGCCGGAGCTTCGCTGAATGCTCGAACCGCTGGACAGAAGAAAACACAGAGGAATGAGAGATGCAGACGAGAGACAGGCTTTACAGAAGCACGTCTGAAGGCCAGACACACACACACACACACACACACACACACACACACACACACACACACACACACACACACACACACACACACTGTGAAGCTCTTTGTGGTTTGAAGTCTTTGCAACTTCACAATCTGGTCAAGAACCAGCAAAAAGTAGATGAAAAAGACCAGTTCGGTCAGACAGAGGATAATTATGCTAATATTTTGGCCGGTAACCAATAAATGTATTGTGATGATGACGATAATAGTGATAATTTACCATTATTATTTTTAAAAATAAATAAATAAGATTGAATATATAAATATTAAAGTTCCATACTTCTCTGAGTAAAGTAATAAATAATGATGAAATAATATATAAATACAGTAGTAGTATTAGTTTAATAATAATAATAATAATAATAATAATAATAATAAAGATGAAAATTTTATTCTGCCATCAAAACTTCAATTTGTTTTAAAGAGTACACTATAATATAAAATTTAAATATTTTGATACATTTTCATGCAACTATTCATATTAAACTAAAAAAAAAAAAAAAGATTTATGCTTTTCATTTAATAGTAAAATTCCATCAGATTGAATTGAATAATCCTTACATATTCACATATTCAGGGATTAAAGTGAAAAAAATTCTTCTGACTGAAATTTTTTTTAGGCCAAGTCATATTCCTTTAACTTTTTAAATAGTCGAGACCAATAGCGTTTTAAGGGGAGACGTTTTAAACCACTTTAATATTGCCAGTAGGCGCAATAAGTAATATATTTATTAGGGGAAAAGTACTTGTGTGTGTTAACAAATTTTGTGTAAACGTGTTATAATTTGCCTAATATATATATATATATATATATACAGGGGTTAAATTGGGATTTATTATGTGGGGGGGCTCTCCCTAGGGGGGTCCGGGGGTATGCCCCCCCGGGATTTTTTTTTGAAAAATAAACTATTAAATGGTATTTTCTGGAGAGTTTTGTGCAAAGAAATGGAGAAATTGAGTCTTACATGATATGTGAAAAACTGCAAGGTTAAGAGCATATTTGCATTGTTGTAGTATCAACAGGTATTAGGACATTTAGCATTTACATTACTGTTAATCAGCAGTGGTGGAATGTAACGAAGTACAAATACTTCGTTTCTGTAGGCTTTACTTAAGTAGAATCAATAGTGCATACGTTTGACTTTTACTTCGTTACATTTTGCAGCAATTATTATACTTTCTACTCCACTACATTTCTACAACGTTTCGTTACATTTTCTGATCAGTTTCCCCCCTGCCAAAACAGGGATTGAAAAAAAAATGTCCTGTTTTCGGTGCTGATGCGGTGGTGACGCGTTCATGTAGCCTAAGGGTGGCGCTGCCAATAAAGCACCTAAAAGCTGTCACAAAGAACCATCAAAAGTAATGATTATGAATATGTAAAATATAGCAAGGAGACATTTTAATTGTTTATTAATAAACAAGTGTTTTCTGTGTCAGTGCCCTGCATAGATGAAGTTGACGATGCAATCTTCGCAGTAGTAAACTCGCCAGAGAGAAATGCACATTTCATACGGATTAGGCTACACAAGCAGCGGTCTGTTTTCTTTCGTTTTGAAAAGAAGACCTTCCAAGCTTTCTATAGATATATTTATCAGGTCTGTCAGGCAAGTAGGCTCCCTTATACGCTGAGTTTCGGTTCATTTATGAGACGAGAGTCCAGTTCACTCGCCGGCGCGTCCGTGTCGTGATTAGGCTATCTATTGTCTATATAGCCTACTATATTTACTTCTTATTTTTGAAATGAAACATTGATTAAAATTAAGATACAATTAATACAAAACGAAATTAATTTTAAAGAAAGGCTTTGTGCTTTCTGTTTGAGGTCTCAGTGAAAGTTTCAAACAGTCTTTTAGTGCCACATTCAGAGCGGTCCCGTCCGTGACATGGTTTTTTCCTCATAAATGCGAACATGAAAAATAAAATAAAATGAATATGTTATGTTCTGTGGAGAGCCAACCCTTCTTCATCCGGTGGGTAGTACTTTGGTTTGCAGTGTAATTCACAGAATTACAAAAAAAATATTTTGCCACCTAAAAGTTAAAGATTTTTTGTGTCACGTCCACGGCATGTGTAGCCTATTTCCCTCATATTAAATATAAAACGCTTGATTACACATTGTATTACCTTGTTATGATATAGTGACCCATACAATGTGCCAAACATTTTTTCCTTACCTTGTTATTCAAGGCCAGGGCACTTTTTGTACAACCAACGTTGTGCTGAACTTGGCTGAACAAAACTGATCTGTTGCTGCAGCGGCGGTCAGTAGCTCGGGTTTTTTTTTTTTTTTTTTTTTTAAGGCAGTAGAAGGTTCTGGAACTTTTGCGCGCTTCCACATCCCGCGCAACTACGGATCTCCCAGGAACATTCATTATTGCTGCGTACATTTATCCATGTCGGAGTTCTGAGTAGTAGCCTACCTAGATGCGCATGGCATGCGCGAGCGGTGCGCGATCATGGTCGACTGACAACGAGATTAAGCAGCTGAACAAGAGTACGTTACGACCGTGTTCCGATTGTTCTCATCTCAGCTCCGCCGAGACAAAATAGACATGCCATTTCAAAATCTTTCATTTATAATCAGAAATATGTTTTCAAAAGCATCACTTTTATCAAATTTTATGTGACATAATTTCCTATAGGCAACTGACTGCAAACGAGCAGGCTTATGTGCCGGGGCTGAGCCCCGGAGAGCCCCGGCCCAATTTAACCACTGTATATATATATATATATATATATATATATTAGGCAAATTATAACAAATTTAACACACACAAGTACTTTTCCCCTTTACTTAACATAAGTTGTAAGAATATGACTAATAGTAAAGACTAGTAGGCCTACTAATAAATAAACATTAGGCCTATGCTAAAGCTATTAAATAGCAGTCCCAAACTAGTTTTTGTTAATACAATGTTGGTATGAGCCACTACAGTCATTTAAAAATATTAAAAATAACACAAAGAAAAATAGTGGCATTTTGGGGTTATGGAAACGACAGTTAATATGGTGACACAATATTAACAATAACTGTTAATGAAACATGGAAACTGCTCCTGGTGAATAGAATGAAAATCATACCAGCATTTATTTTATTTCGTGTAATTTACAACGTAACGGCGTTGCATGCTCGTCGTAGTTTCTTTTGCACTTGATCAGTGAGGCGGTACAGCGCGCGCCGCAGCATTTGCGCGTGCAATTGAGTGTGCGCTACGAGAACAGGATAACGGCTGACAGGACAAGACAGTCCGTTTTTCTGAGGTAAAAAACTAATTCAGCGTACACTTATGTCACTGCCTGGTAGTTCCTATTGTGCTGGGTTTTCTGAAGTAACGTTAGTCATGATTCGCCTCTCATAACATGCTCTAAACACGCGCGCAGAGTGGAATAGGAGGAGCGGGGGCGCGGGGAGCAAGGATTACAGCGCAAATTTGAACTATATCGATATATGCGATATGGTCTAATTCCATATCGCATTTCAAAAATATATCGCCCTACCTGCATTATAAGTGTGTCCATGGTAACTGAAATATCTACCTCAGCGCTCAGTTGTAGCCTGACATGCACTTTCCGTGAGCTGTAATTGAAAACCCGGAGTGGATCATGAGCGGAGTGATTACAGAGTGCTTTAGTGTGGAGAGAGGAACGTGCTTTTGCTCCACTCCAGGCTTTGATCACATCCCCCTCAGCAGGGTGAATACACTTCGTCTTTCCTATTCAAACTAAAATTAAGACATTTATTACACTATTTGAGAAATGAAAGCCTATTTACGGCCTTAAAATTATGAAAAGTGAATTTAAGACTTTAAGGACAGACTGGAACCCTGCAATTGACGGAAATCCGTCATAGACTTGCTGCAATTAACGGAAATCCGTCGTAGCGACGGAGAACTTTAATCCCTGCATATTATAAATGAGTTTAAAAAAACTAGAGCTTAATAAAACAGTTTGTATACATATCTTAATGGAACAGGGAATGGACAATTTAGTTTATGTGATTCGTAATCATACATTTAAAAAAATGAATTAATAAATGAAGATTTACACAAAAATGTTTTATTAAGCTCTTGTTTTTTTTTTACTCATTTAAAATTCTTCATTCATGATATGAATAATATGTAAGGATTATCCAATTCAATTTGATGGAATATTACTATTAATTGAAATGTAATTGTGTGTAAATTTGTTTTTGAATATTTCTATTAGGGCTGTCAATCGATTAAATTTTTTAATCGATTAATCGCATGATTGTCATGAGTTAACTCGCGATTAATCGCACATTTTTTTTATTTGTTCTAAATGTACCTTAAATGAATACTTTTCAAGTTTGTAATACTCTAATCAACGTGGGCATGGATAAATATGGATGCTTTATGCAAATGTATGTTTATTATTGAAACCATAGTCAACATAGAGCATGAAGAGACATGTTTCAAAGGTCATAGATGTTTTTCAAAGAACTTGTTCATGTCTATTAGACACATGTAGAAAGAACAAAGAAATACCAGGTTCCCATTACTTCTCTTTCTTTGCACTGAGCAATTAACACAAACATGCTTAGATTTTTGCATGACAGGGCAGCTCTTCTGAAAATGCTAAATGTACATTTATTATTTATTATTAGGCTACATTATAGTTTGTCTCTCTCTGTGCCCATTTTGATGAAGCTAAATTCTCAATAAAACTGTTTTCATTGGTATATTTTACTGTTTCTGTTGTCAAACAACGGAATGAATATGAAATGGTGACTGAAACGCGACCCATTAAGACATAACCAGCTCTCCCTTCCAAGATGTTAATCTGCAAAAAAATCCTGATAATCGAGCCGTCGTCTGGTGAAATCAAATACACATAAGATAAAGACAATATCTGTGCTCTGATTTCGGCTATACTTGCATGTAAAATTAGAGAAGCATCATAAATTCTGTGTTTAACTGAATTAAAGCGCTGCTCCTCTCTCCAGCGCGAGACGCAGAGAGCGAGAGAGAGAGAGAGAGAGAGGGGCGCGCGCGCGTGCTGGGAGAGCAGTACCGGCGGTACCGGTAGATTCTCAGAAACTAAATAAGGTTTGGGCGCTTTGTTGAAGGAAAAAAAAAAAAATTCGCTAAATGGGTCTGCAATGTCGCTAAGTTGGCAACACTGTGTATCTCCATTTCTCCAACTAGGTTTTGGGCCACGGGTCAAACAGAAAATACGCGCTGCGTTAATCAAGCGTTAAAAAAATTAGTGCCGTTAATATGATTTTGCGTTAACTTTGACAGCCCTAATTTCTATACATTTATCATTAATCACACACCTCTCATTACAGAATTCTGGCATTAAAATATTATAATGTACAGTATAAAAAAAAAGGATATTAATTTTGATATTAGCTAAAGATTACATTTTTGTTATTAAATAAAGCATTTAAACATAAAAATTGGAGAAATAAGCACGCACAATTAAATGTTTACAATATCATTCCATATACATCAAATATGGGCTGATCCTAATAAAAAATCTAAATGCATTAAGATATATCAGTAATCATTAAAATAAACGCATATGATGCACTTTCATCTGCATCAAAAAAGAAACAAATGCACGCATACACACACACGTACTTTGAGGTGGAAACATGCCACGATAGGAAGTCTCTTCATAGTCAGCTGCTTGGTGGACTCCTGGTAACTATGGCAACCGCTGCATTTGATCTTGGCGCTGCTTCCTAAGTGTTCGGGTCGGGTGAACCTGCAATGCAGAAGCGCGAGTCAGTGAAGTCCGGTGCGATCACATATCCATGTGTGTGTGTGTGTGTGTGTGTGCGCGTGTGCACCTGCGCAGGCAGTCTGTGAGTGTGGTGGCTCCGCTGGGATGACTGTCTCCGTTCACCACACTGCCGTCACTGCCCGGGCTCAGCGGCCAGAACGGGGTGGACGAACCCGGCAGATCCAAGCTAATGTCCCAGAACGGGTCTATTGTGGTGGAGACTCCACTGCACACACAGAAAACACTGACGAATCACATCTTTTTCTCAGCGCTACTAATGCACAACCTCAAATAACACTCATGAAACCATTCAAACTTGATTTGATAGATGCATCAACGGCAGGAATGCAATGTGCATGATGCAATACCTCTGTTAAACACAAGGTGGCGCTGAGGAGCATTTATTTAGAGAAAACAAGATGCATAGACACTGGCTCTGTTCCAAAACCTAGTGAGCGGTCTATGTAGGGACTAAGGAGCATTTTAAGGCAACAAATTTAATCAAATATATATCTTTTTACAGTGCAAAATTAACAAAACCATTGCTGTCAGACTTTATTTTAATTATGTAATTGAAATGTAAAATCAGGGTTACTAGTGCGTCAACTGTCTACATAAAAAAAGCTTACTAAAATGGATGCAGAGTGAAATGACTTACTGCTTTTTTACATGTTTATCTTTCTTTAGCACGTAATGTTGCTTTTTGAGCATGAAAAAGCTCTGAAAAGTTATGTTATAATGAATAAAGTTATAATGAATACACAGAATAAAGGGGCGGGGCCTGGTTGAGTTAGTTAGTAGTGTGTTAAACTGGTGGTTATGGTAACGGGCGGGACATTCCCCAAACACACTCAACCAATCACAACACACTGCTCCAGCCGACCAATCAGAGCACAGTGTGCTTTTCAGAAGGAGGGGCTTCATAGAGACAGGAACTAAACAGAGCGTTACTGACAGACTGGGAAGAGACGAGAATATGAGGAAAATAATGTGTTTTTGAACATTCAAATATGAAAACTTATTGTAGTAGAGCCCAAAAACAACATCAAGACTTCAAAAAAGGACACAAAAAGTGGGCTTATTCACAAAAAACAAGCAGAATGTCAGTTCATTATTGCATACATCAACACATTCAATGTGCCAATTAATGCAAGAACAGATATATGAATGGCTGACAGATGTTCGCTCGCCTCGTTTCATCTCACACACACACACTGTGCTGTATATCTGGTCTTACTGGCAGACTTGGCAGGTGACGTCAGACTGCAGGCCTCCAGTGAAGATTTGGTCAATGATGCAGTTGCAGTGGTTTGGGTTGTTGGCTTTTTTCCCATTATCATCTCCTTAGCGGACATGGAAGCAGCATATGAACACACGCACACGCGCACACACACACACACACACACACACACAGAGAGAGAGAGAGACAGAAGGTCTGATTAGAAAGCAGCGCTCGGACTGCTGCAGAAACACCCCTCCCTCTGCTTTCACACTGCAGGAGAGAGAGTGAGATCTGTCTACCGACTCTACATCTATATCCTCTCGCTCGTTTCATTCGTTCGCTCTCCCGTCTCCGTTTCGGAGCGCTTGCTCCCATCGCCCACGACTCCGACCTCAGTGCGTACACTGCGACAAGACTCTCTCCTTCGCTCTTGCACATGCGCGCGTTCAGAGTCCAATCAATATTTTAAGGAGGAAATGTTTCATCCTACAGAGTCACGAATCTGCACATGAATAACAAGCAGATCTCACATGAGAAGCGCTGACGTACTATAAAGCTGACGGTGCTGTGAGTGATCTTTATGAAATAACATGCACTAAATCTGCATGCTATCCGACACATGATCCGGAAACACATGATAAAGGCCGACCGATTAATAGAAATAAAACCGATTACCACACCGCAAACGCTGTGATTTCATACAATAAACACGTGTTGCATGTTTCAGAAGGGGAACGGCTAAATAAAAGCTTCATGGTTTTTTACGTTTTCTTAAGAAAAACTTATTAGTATAGTAATCTTAGTTGCACTTATAAATAAAACTAAAATAATCATTATTAAAATTATTAACATTATTAGTATTTTTAAACATTACATTGTTTAATAAATCTTGTTTCATACTTTTATTTAGTAATAATAACCATAATAAAGATAATAGTATCCATTATTATTATTTTAATACATCACTAAATGTGGCCAAATTTTGCAGCCCAACAAACTTTAAACTTTAAAACTTAAAACTGCATTTTAAATCACAATAGCAATTTTTATCAGAAAGAGAAAAAAAAAAAAAAAGGTTTTAAAAAATTTTCCCAGCCAAATCGTGCAACTCTTCTTAAAGGTAAATGTGTGTCATTTTCTTGATGTTGAAGTACTTTAACATAACATTCATAATTGGACACAGCAACAGCGGCTCCACCAATAGCATGATTTTGAGGCGGGCTTTTAGTTTGTCCAGCCAATAGCAGATAACGTCTTTAATGTACATCTTTACCCGCCTGAAATGCATTCTGTTCCGGCTCGTCTTGCTTTCCGACAGCAGATTAGTCCTAAAATACATTGTCACCATTAACACACATCATGCAGCGTTAGTTACTTCATCATCTTTGCTGCTCTAAACCACACATTTCATCTGAAAAGCAGCCAGGTGGAACTGATATAATTAGCAAGCTAATGCTGCGTTTCATTCAATTCAACCTTCGCAGGGAGTTTGATTGACAGGCGATCTGACCAATCATAATCCGTCATTTTTGTCCGATAAATCAGTCAGGAGAGTTAGTAATTAATGTCGGTGGACTTGAACTTGATAAACGGAGTGTACTGACGTCTTTCCGCGGTTAAACAACATTCCTTCTGATGTTCATTCATGTTTATTTGATGCTATAAATGAACTAGAAGGAAGAGATGATCGGTTCACGAGCCGCTTTAACTGAGCGATCTGTCAGACACATTAAAGAGACACAAAACGCTATTTATTGTTTACATTTCTTTAAAAAATGACCAAAGTTGAAAGTTGAAACTGTTTAATATCAGAAGTAAGCTGGTCTGTCCTGTGTGTCAGTGTGTGTCAGTGTCCTCTCTGCTCCGCGATGTGTGTTTCACTGCGTGAGAACGTGTGTGTGAGAGAGGCGTGGCTTGTCGGACATAGCAACAGTAACTAAAGGGGGCGGGACTTTGCGAACACTCAATTGCGTAACTTTGCGTAATGCGTTATGTTACTTCTTTTTCACCACAGTTGGTCTTGTTTTTTTTTATAAAGTAATATTGTTGGGCAAATGTAACCTTTCACACCAAAAGCCTCAGGCTGAAGGAAATGCAGATTTACTCCTGACAAACCTTTCAGCTGCTGATACTCTGGATAACGGAAGAATAGATGCAGGAGAAGAAAGTTTAACACTTACTTTACCAATAAAAATAGGGCTGGGAAAAGATTAATCGCGATTAATCGCATCCAAAATAAAAGTTTGTGTTTACATAATATATGTGTGTGTACTGTGTATAATTAAATTTGTATATATAAATACACACACATGCATGTATACATTTAAGAAAAATGTGTTATTTATATATAAAAAAATTATATTTATATATAATATAAATTATATATAAATATATACAGTATATGTATGCAAATATTTCTTAAATATATACATGCATATGTGTGTATTTATATATACAAAATAATTATACACAGTACACACACATATATTATGTAAACACAAACTTTTATTTTGGATGCGATTAATCTTTTCCCAGCCCTAAATAAAAACAAAAAAAATCTATAGTCATTTTAGGGATGGAACCGGTTTAGGATTACCGGTTTCACGATTAACCACGATAAAATGTCCTGACGGTAGGGCTGGGCGATAAAACGATAACGATAATTATCGCGATATAATTTTTCTCGATAAGAGTTCAAGAGTTCGATAAATATTCGATAATGTTTATGCGCCAAAAGCGGAACGAAACTCATTTGAACCGCGCGCCACACAGACCATTAATCCGCTCGGCTCAAAGTCCAAACTATTTTTTTTCCCAGGATGGTAGGGGAAGACTCATGAATATTCATTAGGGAAGTCATCCCTGATTGGTCTTAACCCCAGTGACGGGTAGGTTTAGGGGCGGGGTTAGAGTAGGTCATCAGACCAATCAGGGATGACTTCCCTAATGAATATTCATGAGTCTTCCCCAACCATCCTGGGAAAAAAAATATCGCAAACGGCAGCGCAGCGCGAGCTCACTAGAGCTGATGCGTTTACTCTGATCACTCTCGTCACAAGATCCAGTGAGAAGCGCTTGAATTCAGCGAAGAACACAATGCCTCAGTGATTTAAACCAGTTTAAAGGCAGATGAAACAGCGCTGACAAACAGGAGAAACACTGTGCGCAGAAGGCTTTTCCGTCTACAAATTCCCATCATTTACCATGGATTTACTGTAACGTTAGCCTAGTAATATTAACTGCACCATGAAATGTGGGATATATACATATTGAATTGTATTATATTATTAATGTAGACGATGTATTAAAGGACTGATGGAATATAATTACAGTATTTAATAATGTATTTAGGCTACTGTTTTTCATACAAATACAATAGAAACCATAAAGTTACATTTTGCCATGATAGTGAGGTTATCATGATCTAAATGCATGATACTGGATGACCAATGGTTAAGTTTAATAAAACTCAAACAGTCAGAATATTACATTTTACCAAATAAAAAATTAATTGTCAAATAAAGATATTTATTTTGTTAAGGAAAAATGACAAATGTTTAAATGTTCTACCTCAGATTTGTTAAATGTTCACCAGTTTGGCAAGTGTTTGTCCTGGTATGTTCTGACAATAAAGAGTAGTTTAAAACCACAATACGCTCTGGTTTCTACAACTTTCACTTAGGAGCAAAAATCTGCCTTTAAATTTGAAAGAAATAAAGATTTGACTTTTATCGTGATAATTATCGATATCGACTGATATAAAAAAAGTTATCGTGATTTTTTTTTGGCCATATCGCCCAGCCCTACCTATTATCGCTTAAAATTGTGAAAACCTTTTGTAAACCCTGTCCTGGCAGCTTCAGTCACAGCATGCAATGTTGTGTTTTTGTACGAGAAAAAAGCTTCTCAGTAAAGTCTGGTATTGTACGTACTATTCTGTTATTGTTAAGCCCCACTAAAGATATAAAAAATATTGTAAAGCACCATAAAGTTTGTGCACTATATTCCAAGACTTCTGAAGCCATTCGATAGCTTAATGTGAGGTGCAAATGAATATTTAAGTCGTGACTCATCTCATCTCATCTCAAACTCATCTCAGTCATTCTCCGTACATTCAGCGCGTCGCGTTCGGTTATGACAGTAACACGAGGAAACTCACTCCAAGATCAATGCTCCCATTATTATACTTTATTTGTAGAAAAAGGTCAATGGTTTTTCATAAAAGTAATTTCTCACTGGAGTTCATTTCTGTTTCTAAAGTCTTTCTCCCGGGTGTCACACTGGAGTAGAGCTCACTGAACTGAAATGTACAACTGTTAAAAGAAAAGGCTCAATAAACTGTTGCAGAGATGTGATACACTAAGCATCAATATCTATTCTCCTATAAGCCGCTCTATATCGAAGCCTTTCATATTAGCCCTATAATACTTTTGCCCAATGAAAGATTACGATTATTAATGGTCTTTCTTGTTCTGTCGTATCAAATGTTGTTGCCTCATGAAAAAGCTGCGCTATACATATACTATAAAATAAAAAGACATTTATTTTAAATGTAAATACATTTTAGGGCTGGTCCGAATACCATTTTTTGAGCTTCGAAGCTTCGGTAGTAATGAACATCGAATATTCGAAGCTTCGGAGAGAGGGGGCTGGCTGAACATATTCTTCTCTCTAATAAAGGCAGTAGGCTATTCTCTGTGTCTATGTCCGTTTGCATTCTTATTATTTCGAAACCGTTCATCCAATCGACTTCACAAGGGAGTGAAGGTGCAATATAGATGGACACGCGAGACCCGACACATTCAGAATTAATAAACTTTTAGTAAACTACAGAACAGCGCGAGCGGGAAGCGGCGCACGTACCTCACGCGGGCAGGGCTTATATGCTCCGAGAACCGACACTGCACTAGTGATATTAAACACACACACACACACACAGGTCTGTTAAATTAAGCAATACTTTTAAGGTAGTTTCATATTTTTCTGGCTAACAAATTACTGATACAGTAAAGGGTAGATTTAAATGAAGAAAAACGAAATTTAAATAAAGAAAAAACGAAATTTAAATAAAGAAATACGAAATTTAAATAAAGAAAAAACGAAATTTAAATAAAGAAAAACGAAATTTAAATAAAGAAAAACGAAATTAAGTTAAATTAAAAACTAGATTAATTTAGATTGATAATAACGGGTAAAAAGGCGAATACATTTTGTTTCTATTATTCTATTTTCCACAATGTCAAAGCAACGCAGCTTAACCCAAAAGACAAGCTCAAACATGCACTTCGGTCCATACAAACTCCGCTGTTCTGCGCTCTAGCCAGAGAACACTCCTGTTGCTGGAACACTCAGGCGTCGGTTCTATTTCTAGCATGCACGCGTTTTCCGCGTGGCTCGAGCCGCGCCTGAGACGCGTGTCTCACGTAGGCAGTGTGCAAACTCCAACCTGTTAACATGAGAGCCGAAAACGGACATGCCACGCAGCTGAGACGCTCACGCCACGCAGCCAGTGTGTGCCGGCCTTATTCAAGTGCGAATGACAACGGTTTTGCGGGGGATCCCAGGCATGCAAAAAAAAACAACAACAAAAAACAATGTTCGAATGTCAAATTTTCAAATCGAATACCAACCCAACGAACGAATATTCGATTATTCGGGTCCAGCCCTAATACATTTTTTTTTTTTTTTATCAATGGAACATTTTACCTTTATTTGTTTCAAACTAAATGTTTTTTTTTTCCACTATAATAACATTTGATGCTAAATTATCCACTAACCTCATTTATAATAGCATATATAATATATATTATAATATTATATTTTAATGAAACGAGAGAGCGTGTTCGCGGTGATAGAGATGTGCGCGGTGTTATAATGCGTTGCTATTGACTACGGTCATATAATTTAATGTGTATGCTTAAAAAAAAAAAAAGTGCATAAAGCTGCTAATTTTATCTGTTGTTTGTTGATTTCCAAATATAAAACTTGTTGAAATGTTTTTAGCGTGCGTATCAGTTCTTTTTGAACATTTTCATCTCATTTTAACAAAACTGTGATAATATTGATAATCGTGATAATTTTGTTCACTATAATCATGATATGAAATTTTCATAGTCATTTTTGCTTGTGGTTTCATTGAATCATCGAAGGTCAGAAGCGAGAACATTGGTCAATAAAGCGAGATTAAATGCATGTTTTATTTAACATATTAAAGGTTTGAGAGGAGCGTGGCTTGTCGGACATAGCAAGCGCAACTAAAGGGGGCGGGTCTTTGCGAACGGTCAGCTGGTACAGCTGTAATGCGTGTGATTGGCTGCGGTACCTTTGCAGTGTCTGTGCAGCACGTCGAGCGCAGCGATCAGGAACTCGTGAGCGTCTTGCTGCTCGTATCCGGCCAGGTGTCGAGCGTGAGTCCAGACCAGGTGAAGCAGCCGGAAGGGAATGTGAGGAGAGCGATGACCCGAGTAAAACTACAACAGAGAACGACAGAGACATGAGCGACACACTAAATGTGCATTTACCTGATCAAAATACAGTAAAAAAATGCAATATATTATTGCAATTGAAAGTAAATGTATCCGATGTGAATATATAGTAAAGTGTAATTTATTCCTGTGATCAAAGCTGAATTTTCAGCATCATTACTCCAGTCTTCAGTGTCACATGACCCTTCAGAAATCACTCTAATATGATGATTTGATGATCAATACGGCTGCACGATTAATCGCAATTTACGTGAAATCGCACTTAAACCAATTTGGCTTATCGTGATTATGAAATGGCTAAGTCTGTGATTGTAATGTGATTGAAACATTTATGATCATATTATTATCAATGTTGAAAACAGTCGTGCTGCTTCATAAGTTTGTGATAAAACTGTGTGTTCAGGATTCTGTGACGAATAGAAAGTTCAAAAGAACAGCATCTATTTGAAATAGAAATCTGTGGTAACATTAAAGAAAATGTTCTTACGGTCACTTGATCAATTTAATGCTGAATAAAAGTATTGATTTCTTTCAAAAAATAAAATAAAAACTAGTACTGACCCAAAGTATTGAATGATAATTTATCACAGTTTTCCCAGATATATGAAGCAGCACAGCAGTGATAATAATCATAAATGTTTCTTTCAAATCAGCATACTAGAATGATTTCTGAAGGATCATGTGAGACTGAACCAGCTCAAGAGCAATTTGCTTGATAATCTGATTACTCTGGCTGTGTTGTGTCTATGTGTGTGTGTGTGTGTGTGTGTGTGTGTGTGTGTGTGTGTGTGTGTGTGTGTGTGTGTGTGTGTGTGTGTGTGTGTGTGTGTGTGTGTGTGTGTGTGTGCGCGCGCGCGCGTGTGTCTGAGAGTTAGTATGTGTGTGTGTGTGTGTGTGTCTGAGCGTGTGTCTGTGAGTTAGTATATATATGTGTGTGTGTGTTAGAATATGTGTGTGCATACGTGTGTGTGTATGTGTGTGTGTCTGAGTGCCTGTCTGTGAGTTAGTATGTGTGTGGGGGTATATGAGAGAGTGTGTGTGTGTGTGTGTGTGTGTGTGTGTGTGTGTGTGTGTGTGTGTGTGTGTGTGTGTGTGTGTGTGTGTAAGTTTGTTGTGTGTGTTTGAGTGTTAGTGTGTGTGTGTGTGTGTGTGTGGTGGGGCGGGGGGGGTATATGTGTGTGGGGAGGGGGGTATATGAGTGTGTGTGTGTGTGTGTTTATGAGTGTGGGTATATGAATGTGCGTGTATATGTGTGGGTATATGAGAGTGTGTGTGTGTGTGTGTGGGGGGGTGTGTGTGTTAGAATATGTGTGTGCATGTGTGTATGTGTGTCTAAGTGCATGTCTGTGAGTTAGTATATATGTATATGTGTGTGTGTGTGTGTGTGTGTGTGTGTGTGTGTGTGTGTGTGTGTGTGTGTGTGTGTGTGTGTGTGTGTGTGTGTGTGTGTGTGTGTGGTTGGGGGGGTATATATGTGTGTGGGGAGGGGGGTATATGAGTGTGTGTTTGTATATGAATGTGCATGTATATGTGTGGGTATATGAGTGTGTGTGGTTGTGTGTGCGCGTGTGAGTGAGAGTGTGTGTGAAGAACTCTCACCTCCTGAAAGAGCTGAGACATTTCACACACTAGGCAAGAGTTGGACTGCATCTCACACTTGTGTCTGTCGGACAGGAAGAAATCCCTCAGCAGCGGAGTGTGTGTGAGAGCCTGAACGATACAGTTCATAAAGCATGTGTTCCCAAGGTTTATTAAACCCCTCAATCCTGAAAGAGAAGACAGAAAGAACAGAGAGCTTTAAAAATAAGGATGGACATCGAGTAATTTTCCAGTCGAGTCTCGAACACACAATAAAAGATTCATCGCCAGCAGTGGTTTTGAAATAAGATAAGTTTTTAGTTTATAACTTATACATTTTTATTTTATTATTAATAATTTATTATGATAATTTTACTTTTTTGTGAGAGTAAATATAAAGTAAGTGAATAAGAAATATAAGTGTTGCTAACATTATTATACATTCTTTTAAATTATTATTATATTATCATGTATTGTTTACTCCATTTTTATTTATTATTATAAATAATAAATATAACATCAATAACATCAACATTTTTGCATTATTTTCTGTTATGACCATTTTGTATTAGTAATTTATTATTTTATTACATTTACTTTGTTTTATTTACATATCACCATAAAATGCATATGATTCATAACATAATAATAATAATTTACTTTCCATTTCCTGTTTGTCAATTTTATTAAAAATAATTATTCATAAACAACAAAAAAATGAATGAGTAAAATGCATTCAAAAATACTATTAAAAAAGATGCACTCACCTGGAGGTTACATAGTAACCAATTTAGGTAACATGCATATATAAAAGAATAATAATATATTATATATATTTTTATATATATATATATATATATGCATTCAATTGTTATAAAACAAAAGCAAATGGAGAAAAGTCGTTCTCTGTGTTTAGAGAATGTGTATTCACTATAAAGAACTAGTTCAAAAGAGTCATTTGCTCAAGAACTGGACTCCTCTGGTGATGCTTTATGTTTTTGATTTGCTACAAAGAATCAACTCAGAGCTCAAAAGAGTCACTTGTTTGGGAATCCTTCTATACTGTTCCCACTTTGTGTTTGATTCAAGAACCAGCTCAAAAGAGTGATGCGCTCAGGAACCAGCTGGCTTACACTGGTCTCCCAGTACATTTTCAACTCACTATAAGGCACTCAAGAGTCACTTGTTTGGGAATCAAACTACTCTGGTTGTTTTTGATTCACTAAAAAAAGAACCAGCTCAAATGAGTCACTCGTTTGGGAATACGTCACTGCTTGAGTTGTGTGTGTGATTCACTAAAACAAGCAGCTCAAAAGAGTCATCTATTCAGGAATCGGTTTGATCACACTGGTCACGCCTGTGTTTATGATTCACTACAAAGAACCGGCTCAAAAGAGTCATTTGCTTGAGAATCTGACTTCTCTGGTGGTGCTGTCGTTCTCAGTGTTTAGAGAATGTGTTAGAGAAACGGTTTGACAAACAGAGTCTGGTTACACTTTATTTTAAGGTGTCATTGTTACAGTGTAATTATCTCTCTATAAATTACAGAAACGTCTGTCTGTCTGTGTGTCTGTCTGTCTGTCTGTCTGTCTGTGTGTCTGTGTGTCTGTTAACCACATATCTCTCGAACCGTTAGTCCGATGGATTTCAAACTTGACAGGTGTCTCGCCACGGGCACGAGTAAGTGCAGTGCCAAGTTTGACATTGTTTGGATGAGAAATGCAAAAGATATCGTTAAATATATCATTTTTAAAAGGTTGTGGTTTAAAAGTAAACATTCTGACATTAGAGAGTTGTATCATTCAAAGAAGCCCCAAGAAGGTTGTGGTTTAAAAATAAACATTCTGACACTCAGTCAGCTGCACTGTTTACTTCTGGATATTATAGTTTGGTTCCAAAACGTGATAAATCCATTTTGATTAATTTGAGTAAAAATGTGTTTTCT
Organism: Vimba vimba; assembly: GCA_022828995.1. NCBI lineage: Eukaryota > Metazoa > Chordata > Actinopteri > Cypriniformes > Leuciscidae > Vimba > Vimba vimba. Next base: position 2,401,750 of record CM040831.1, on the reverse strand, counting down.
TTACCAAGAAACCAACAATTACTAAAAACACACACGAAAACTGATTTTGCACAGGCACTTTGCACTGCTCCCTGAATCGACGCGCTTATTCATTTGTGGATGTAAACTGAATCTATATGTCAGCTATGCTGTTTACTTCTGAATATTATGTTTCATTCTGGTGCGCTTAGCCTATGCTATTCACCAACTAAACATATCCTATTCAATGCGTTCACAGTCTCTTTCACGGGCATCATTTGAAGTAGCCCATTTTGCTGTGTAATTGTAACAATGAGCATTCAATCACACCAAACCAACAATTACTAAAAACACACACAAAAACTGATTTTGCACGGGTATTTTGCACTAGTATATTTAAATACCGAGTAATATTAATTAACTACATGTACTAACTATAGGGTTAGGGTAGGATTAGGGTTTGGTTGAGGGTTAGTTGCATGTAATTATGCATAATTTACTGTTATTACTATGGCAAATACATGTAACATATGTAACAAGGACACTGTAAAACAGTGTTACCCAGAGTTTCTAGAAAGACTACACGCCTGCGCACATATACATGCAAACGCACATCACTAATGATCTTTGCAACGGAAGTGAATCAATCAAAACTAACTTTAGCTGGACAATAACTTTATTCTAGATCTGCTGTAAAGCCAAAACAATCTCTGTTACTGTAATTTCCTATTATCTCTGTAAAGCTGCTTTGAAACGGTCTATATTGTTAAAAGCGCTGTATAAATGAAGGAGACTTGACTAGTGCAAATAGTTAAAATTGAGCAAACGCTCCATTTTCACAACGTAAATGGCCTCGCCTCAATCTGAAGCGTATAACCCCAGAAGTTAAAGCTCAGCAGGCTCTCTTCTGTGTCAGATCGAGTGTGTTCCCTGCCGTGCTGACGACGGGCGCTCCTACAGTTCGACGGATCACCGGCCCGTGAGCTTCGAGACAGACACGCGCTCACACAGGGTGGCTAAACGCCTTCACTGGCCCTGATCCAAACCTACAGCGCTCAGACATCTGCTCCTCACGCTTCTCAGAGTCCAGTTAAACTGAGGACGAGGAGAAACAGACGGGACCAACACAGCCCTGCAGAAAGGCCAACAGTGGGAGAACTAGGGATGATCGGCAACCGAAACTATTCGGCCGAAAATAGCAGAGAAAGCATTTTCGGTGTAGAATAAGGGAGAAGGCAGAATAAATTTCACCAAACAATGATAGAGAGAGAGACAGAGATAGAGAGAGAGTTAGAGAGAGAGTTAGAGAGAGAGAGAGAGAGAGAGAGAGAGAGAGAGTTAGAGAGAGTGTTAGAGAGAGAGAGAGAGAGAGTTAGAGAGAGAGAGAGTTAGAGAGTGTTAGAGAGAGAGACAGAGATAGAGAGAGAGTTAGAGAGAGAGTTAGAGAGAGAGAGAGTTAGAGAGAGAGAGAGAGAGAGAGAGAGAGAGAGAGAGTTAGAGAGAGTGTTAGAGAGAGAGAGAGTGTTAGAGAGAGAGAGAGAGTTAGAGAGAGTGAGTGAGAGAGTGAGTGAGAGAGAGAGAGAGAGAGAGAGAGAGAGAGAGAGAGTTAGAGAGAGTGTTAGAGAGAGTTAGAGAGAGAGTGTTAGAGAGAAAGAGAGAGTTAGAGAGAGCGAGAGAGTTAGAGAGAGAGAGTGTTAGAGAGAGAGAGAGTTAGAGAAAGAGAGAGTTAGAGAGCGAGAGAGAGAGAGCGAGAGAGAGTTAGAGAGAGTGTTAGAGAGAGCGAGAGAGAGCGAGAGAGAGTGTTAGAGAGAGAGTGAGCGAGAGAGTTAGAGAGAGAGTTAGAGAGAGAGAGAGAGAGAGAGTTAGAGAGAGTGTTAGAGAGAGAGAGAGAGAGAGTTAGAGAGAGAGAGAGAGAGAGAGAGTTAGAGAGAGAGTTAGAGAGAGTGTTAGAGAGAGTGTTAGAGAGAGAGAGAGAGAGAGAGAGAGAGAGAGAGAGAGAGAGAGAGAGAGAGAGAGAGAGAGAGAGAGAGAGAGAGAGAGAGAGAGGTGTGTTATCCGGCGTCTCCTGTGGCACTTTCAAGTACTAATATATTATTAATGCACACGAGTGATTGAACATCATACGCACGCCTGATCAACACACAGCACATCACTGCTGACAGCGCCTCCGCTTCAGTCATTTCGACGCCGGACATCGAAACTACACGCATGACATAGAGCAGAAACAAACGGTGTGTGCATCGCCTGAAACACGATAGCAATGCATAAAAACAGCTCATGTTAAGCAACTTAATGATGCTGGAACCGATTCCGGTTCGTTTAATTCTTCTTCTGTACTTTTGAGGAATATTTGATAGAATTTCAGATAATACATAAATGGATAGCCTAAATTATTTAGTAAATAAAAAAAATTAATTAAAAAAAAGTGACAAAACGCAGTAAGTTCTGTAAGCTATGCGTGTTTGATTCACTAAAAATAACCTGATCCTGACATTGATTCAAAAATTTGCTTTTGACGCTGATTCTCATTTGCTTGAGAACTGGACTACTCTGGTTGTGCTTTGTTTTTGATTCACTATAAAGAACCAGCTCAAAAGAGTCATTTGTTCAGGAGTCGGTTGAATTACACAGGTCGCACTGTATATTTTCAATTCACTAAAAAAGAACTGACTCAAAAGAGTCATTTGCTGGAGAATCTAAATACTCTGGTTGTGCTGTGGGTTTCTGATTTGCTAAAAAAGAACCAGCTCAAAGGAGTCATCCATTCAGGAATTGGTTTGATAAACACCGGTCACACGGTGCGTCTTTGATTCACTATAAAGAACTAGTTCAAAAGAGTCATTTGCTCAAGAACTGGACTCCTCTGGTGGTGCTTTATGTTTTTGATTTGCTACAAAGAATCAACTCAGAGCTCAAAAGAGTCACTTGTTTGGGAATCAAAATACTCTGTTTTTGATTCACTAAAAAGAACCAGCCTAAAAGAGCGATGTGTTCAGGGATTGGTTTGATAAACACTGGTCACGCAGTGCGTCTTTGATTCACTATAAAGAACTAGTTCAAAAGAGTCATTTGCTCAAGAACTGGACTCCTCTGGTGGTGCTTTATGTTTTTGATTTGCAACAAAGAATCAACTCAGAGCTCAAAAGAGTCACTTGTTTGGGAATCCTTATATACTGTTCCCACTTTGTGTTTGATTCACTAAAAAAGGTCCAGCTCAAAAGAGTCATGCCTTCAGGAATCAGCTGATCACCAAGTACGTTTTCAACTCGCTATAAGGAACTCAACAAAAGAGTCATTTGTTTGGGAATCAAACTATTCTGGTCGTTTTTGATTCACTAAAAAGAACCAACTCAAATGAGTCACTCATTTTGGGAATACGTCTAGACTGCTCGAATTGTGTGTATGATTCACTAAAAAAGGTCCAGCTCAAAAGAGTGATGCGTTCAGAAATCAGCTGGCTTATATTGGTCTCCCAGTACATTTTGAAGTCACTATAAGGAACTCAAAAGAGTCACTTGTTTGGGAATCAAACTACTCTGGTTGTTTTTGATTCACTAAAAAGAACCAGCTCAAAAGAGTCATTTGCTCAAGAACTGGACTCCTCTGGTGGTGCTTTATGTTTTTGATTTGCTACAAAGAATCAATTCAGAGCTCAAAAGAGTCACTTGTTTGGGAATCCTTATATACTGTTCCCACTTTATGTATGATTTACTAAAAGGACCAGCTCAAAAGAGTCATGCGTTCAGGAATCAGCTGATCACCAAGTACGTTTTCAACTCACTATAAGGAACTCAAAAGAGTCACTTGTTTGGGAATCAAACTACAACGCAGTCCTGTGCGTTATATTTAACATCAGTTAGGGTGTTTTTGTATATACAAAAAAAAGCAATTGGTTCTGAATGAGAACTGGCTTCCAACACTAATTGATGTAAAAGTTGAGATTTTTCTTAATTTTACCGTTGCTGAAGTCTAGCATCGTCTTTAAAGAACACGCAGAGCCGAAAGCGGTCGTGTCGTGATTCGTTGTGTCATCAGACGCCTACAGTCTGTAAACCAACAGCCATCTCACACAATATCCATCTGAATTCATCATACATGGCCCATATTATGTCCTAAATGATCAATGGGAGCTCCGGCTCTCATATGGCTAATCGCATTAGTGCGTTACTCTGGGTGTGAGAGAGGCTAGCGTTTAGCGCCTACGCTGGGCCTGTGGTGCAGATATTTAACACCATTACTCCACTGCCAGGCCCTCTGACTGAGCGGAAACAGGCGAAAATGAGAAAAGGGAGAGGAAACGTTATTTCTCTAATGGCCAGAGTCCATATCTCCACTTTATTCTCTCTGCGCCACGGCATGCAAACAGAAAAAAAAAATAGATGGAAAACATCGCAACTGATGGCCAAGAAACAAAGAGTGGTCTTGGCTCCGGTGCAAAACTGCAGTCTCTAGACATTTGACTACTAGAAAATCATCTGAACTCACTGGTTTTATACAGATGAGTGTTGGCAGAGGCCTGATCAACTGCTGTGTTATTGAGCTGAGTCTCAGAGATGAGGCCGGTGGGAAATGAAGCTCTTACCAATGGTGCAGTTCGCTGTGATTTTTCTTCGTTTGGGGTTGTGTCGCAGCAACTCCAGCTCTCGCTTCGTCGGCTCCCACATCGAATATTTCTCTCCGATACCTGACGTTTCAGGGAATTTGCACATTATATTTCATACAAATATTCAAAGCTTTGAATATGCACAAGACTGCATTAAACAGTAAAGATGCATTAAATTGAATTAAAGTGACTGAAGATATTTTAAATACATGATGCTCTTTTGAACTTTATCATGGTTTCCATATGTATGAATAATCATAAATGTTTCTTGAGCAGAAAGTTCTTGAGTGATATATATATTCACATAGAAAACAGAATTAACATGTTAACATAATCACCATGTAGCTAACGTGATTGCCATGTTGCAAGCTTGTTTTAACATGTTGTTAACATGAATTATCATTTTGCATGCAGACTTTTTGGATTTCATAAGCTTTGCACAAGACTGCATTAAAGGAACACACTACCGTTTTTTGAAATAGGGCTTATTCACCTTCTTTCCTACATTTAGATAGGTGGGCAAATGCATTTTTGTCTCAGTGCATGCATTGTTTTAGCTTGACAGGGTCGGTGCTAGCTTAGCTTAGCATAATGAATGGAATCCTTTGTTGCCAGCTAGCATGTCCTGAGTAAAAGTGATATTAAAAATAAAAAAAACCCCCACCTAATTACTTCTTGTGGCCTGCGTATTAAGAACAAGTACAAATAGCGATGCAGATTAACACTAGGTGATTTCCTATGCAGATATTGACTTGGGACTATATTAGGGGGAAGCATAGGCGAAGCACTGCTACTTGGGTGCAGAGATATCACGCTCAAGTAGCAGTGCTTTGACTGTGCTTCCCCCTAATATAGTCCTTAATATATAAGTCAATATCTGCCTAGGAAGTCGCCTAGTGTTAATCTGCATCGCTATTTGTACTCGTTGTGAATACGCAGGCCACAAGAAGTGATTAGGTGGAGTTTTTTATTTTTTATATATCACTTTTACTCAGGACATGCTAGCTGGCAACAAAGGATTCCATTCATTATGCTAAGCTAAGCTAGCGCCGACCCTGTCAAACTAAAACAATGCATGCACTGAGACAAAAATGCATTTGCCCACCTATCTAAATGTAGGAAAGAGGGTGAATAAGCCCTATTTCAAAAAACGGTGGAGTGATCCTTTAAACAATAAAGATGCATTCAATTTAATTAAAGTGACTAAAGATATTTTTAATACATGATATTCTTTTGAACTTTCTATTCATCATCAAAGAATCCTGAAAAATAAATGTATCATGGTTTCAACATGTATGAATAATCATAAATGTTTATTGAGCATCAAATCATCATATTAGAGTGATTTCTGAAGGATCATGTGACACTGAAGACTGGAGTAATGATGCTGAAAATTCAGCTTTGATCACAGGAATAAATTACATTTTACTGTATATTCACATAGAAAACAGAATTAACATGAATTAACATGTTGTTAAAATGATCACCATGTAGCTAACTTGATTGCCATGTGTTGCTAGCTTGATTTAACATGTTGTTACCATGTTGCTGACATGATTTAACACATTTCAAGCATGTTTAACACATTGTTAACATGAATTATCATTTTGCATGCAGACTTTTTGGATTTCATAAACTTTGCACATAAAAAAAAAAGTAAAAGTTTGAAAAAACTCTACAGTGATAACATCATAGCAAGCCTGAAAACCAAACTTGCACGCTATTATTTTGAGGCCTTGCAAACAACAGCAAACGCAATCTTGTGCAGATTCAATAGCAAGCTTTGGAAAATAATGAAAGATTAGCTCTTTATCAGCGTCACAATCCAAACACACACTCTTGCCCTCCCGTGGCTCACATCACAACAGCTTTGAATATTAATTTTCCGAATTAACGGCCTCTTACGCCACAGGCCGAGTTGAACTAACACCAACCTTGCAATTTCCAGGCTTTTCTTTGTTCTTCTTTGGCAATCTGCTCCATGTCTTTGTCGTATATGTAGTCTTGGCACACAAAGCAATATATTCCACCATACAAAAGGTCTATAGCTGAACAAGAGAAGGAGAGAGAGAGAAAAACACAAGGAAAGGACCTATTAGAGATCTTTTGGAGAAGTTGGCGTTTACATCTTCCCGTATCTGCCCTGTAAATATGGATGAGGCATTAAGGAAGCATCCCAGCATTGCTCAGTGCAGCAAATCTGCCTCCTTTAATAAGTGATGGGAATAATAATTAGGGTGCAGCACAGAAACATCCATCGCTGCGTGTGCCACGATATCGTGTCCTCTGTGAAATGTCATGGAGAGCAATCGCTTTTACCTGGCAGCTTCTTATTGCCCTGACTGATGCTATAGTTGTGGACGAGGAGTAGCATTTATGAATTTATGCTTATTAAGTGCACTGTAAAAAAAAAAAAAGACGTGCTACAGTAAAACCCTGTAAACTCCCTTATTTTATACAGGGAAAAACTAATATATCTAACCTTACATTATGTAATTTTGCAGTAAACCCGTGTTAAATGTACCTTATATTCTGCAAAGATGCATTAAACTGAACAAAAGTAACAGTAAAAACAGTAAAAATGAACATATATTGGCCGATAACAACACGGTGGCCGATAGATCCCTGATAATGGTACAATAGTAGTAAATGCTGTTCTTTGACACTGATAATAATCATTAATATTTCTTGAGCATCAAATCATCATATTAGAGTGATTTCTGAAGGATCATGTGACACTGAAGACTGGAGTAATGATGCTGAAAATTCAGATTTGATCACAGGAATAAATTACACTTTAAGACATATTCAAATTGAAAATTGTTATTTTTAAAGCGTATTTTTTCCACGATATTTCTACTGTATTTTTTTTTTATCACATACCCTTGTTGAGATATCTTTCAAAAACAAGAAAAAAAATTAATAAAGTTAAAAAAAAACAACAACAAATCATCTCATAATTTACAATAAAAACTGTTAACTTATTTATTTTAATAATCATGTTTCTTAGGGTTTAATTAGGGTTTCCTGTTATCAGGTGTGTACATTAGAGTTTTTTTGTAACATCATATGTTTTTGAATGAAGGTTTATTTCATTATTTTAGTGTTATGATGGTGTGTTGTGTTGTCCATATTCTATTTATTAGTATTTACCACAGCTTATGATGAACTTTAATCATATTTTTCTCATTAAAACCTGCGTTATTACAGTTATTGTCAGTATATGTTAAAGGTAATGCAGGTTTAGTAGCAGTGTGACTTTATTTCAGCAGAAAAGGGCTGATGGATTTAGCAATACAAAATTTTTAATTATATTTTATGAATAAAAAAAGTACACACCTGATAACAAGAAACATGATTAATAAAACGAAAAGTGTCACTCAGTTCACAGCTTTCACTGTAAATCATAAGATGATTTGTTGGTTTTTCCAATTTTTTTTCATGTTTTTTTTTTAAGGATATCTCAACAAGGCGATTTGATAAAAAAAAATATAGTAGAAATATTGTGGAAAAACTGTTTCAAAATACATGCATACACATATACACACACAATATGTAAATATGTTGCCATTTTTACTGTGTTTTAACAGAATTATTCTAATTATTATGTTTAAAGGAACACGCCGACTTTTTGGGACTTCAGCTTATTCACCGTATTCAGCCATCTTCTAACCGTACACACACTGGGAACTATATTCTCAGAAGGCGAAGCACTGATACTTCTGCGGAGTGATTTGCTCGCAGCGCCTGAGAAGCCCGTGGTGAGGACCAGAGCGTTCCTCAGAGTTGGAGTAAATCACTCCACAGAAGTATCAGTGCTTCGCCTTCTGAGAATATAGTTCCCAGTGTGTGTACGGTTAGAAGATGGCTGTGTCTCATGTGACCTTGTTATTTGTACACGCTGTGACTATACAAATCACAACATGTAAATATGAAAATGTTGGCGTTATTTTGTCACTTATTGGGAGCAGTATGCTAGCTGGAGCCATTTACCTCCAGTCTTTGTGCTAAGCTAGGCTAGCGGTGGGTGCGTCAGACAGAGTTACAGCACGCACAGAGATGAGAAGGGTATGTATGGACTTATCTAACTCTACGGTGAATAAGATAAAGTCCCAAAAAGTCGGTGTGTTCCTTTAAAGTTGCTTTTCCACAGGCTGTGCTAAATACTAATATATAGAAGATGGACAAAACACCATCATAACACACAAATAAAGCAAAATAATGCAATAAACCTCCATTCAAAAACATATGATGTAACAAAAAACCCTAATGTACATGCCTGATAACAAGAAACCCTAATTAAACCCCAAGAAATATGATTATTAAAATAAATAAAAAAAACATCAAATGTGAAGTGCCACTCAGTTTACAGTTTTCATTATAAATTATAAGATGATTTGTTGTTTTTTTAACTTATTTTTTTGCAAATATGTTGCCATTTTTACTGTGTTTTAACGGATTTATTCTGTAAAAATGACATGATTTTATTATTTTTTTTACACAGTGCCATTCGCCCATTTCTCCAACCCTGCAGTACCAGTACCTGTTTTTCAGTTCCCATGGCAACCCGATGATGGTCTGCTTCACACAGACGCACTAAATGTTCGCAGGTGGAGTGAAGCAGTGGGAAGCGGCTTCTATATGTGACACGACACTAATGCACAGCCTGGCACACGCTGTCGACAGCCGCTCGGACTGAAGCTTTTAGAGGCTTTCAGCGAGAGAGACCAGCGCCTGAGCGCTTGCACGGCTATTTTCAGTTATTGCAAAGGGACTGAAGTCTTATTGTGCGCGTACTGAACTGGCAGGACGTTAACAATCCGCACAGGCATGTGGTAAATCTGTTAAATCTGCTCAAAAACGTCCCCATTTACTTCCTAAATTAATGTATTTAGTCTCTTTGTGCAAGATTAGGATTTATTAGTGCAGGACGAGAAATGCATTGCATGATCTTTAATTAAAATGCAATGAAATCTAATATTTAAATAAATAATAAATACTAATGCAACGATCCATCAAATTAAATCCTAATGGATTTTTTTTTTTTTTTATTAAACAGGCTTTATAATTTTCCATTGCAATATTTCTGTCACACTTGCAGATGCATCACATAATGGAAGTTGAATGCGTTCTGCTGCTGTCTATTTTTGTCTGAACGCATTCTGCGGATGATATTGTCATGGCAATACATTCCTATTAAACTATAATCCTGTTCACTTCACACCATTCATGATGTATTAAAATTCATTAAATGGTAACACTTTAAAATAGGATTCACTTCATTGATACATTGGGCATCATGAACTAACTATAAACATTAATATTTTACAGCATTTACAGAATCTAGGTTGATGTTAGTTATTATGAATACAGTATTGTTCAATGTTTCTTCATAATGCATTAGTTAATGTAAATGTAACATACATACATACATACATACATACATACATACATACATACATACATACATGCATACATGTACACATATATATACATATACACATACACGCATACATGTACACATATATATACATATACATATACACACATACATATATATATATATATATACACACACACACGCATGAATTAAATGTTCATTAGTAAAACTTAATGGACCGAAATGAATCAAGTCATCTTGATGGGTTGTGTATTTTGTGCCATGTCTTGTATATGTGACTGGTTTTGAGATCCAGGGTCACATTTAAGCGCAATAAGATACAAAAAATGAATAATTTTGGTTCTTATAAGCTTGTTTGAGAGGCGGCTTCATGAAAGCGCCACTTACATAGATCAGTGGTGAGTGTGCGAAACCTGCGGGAATGAGTAAAATTATGCGAAATACAGGTGGGTGTGGGTGTGGGTGTGTGTGTGTGCGTGTGTGCGTGTGCGTGTGTGTCAATTCAGAGAGAGCGAGAACACGCGTATCAGTGTATCGATACTGCAGAGAAGGAGGATTGGAACCATTTTTAGATATTCAGTATCGATACATATCGAAATATTTATATTTTTGACAACACTACAACAAACTCACAAAAATCGAATTATTAGAGACTACTTACAACTATCATGAACAAATCAAATGCATTCCTGATGAATAATTATTCTTAGAAATATCAAATCAGCATATTAAATTGGCAGAGCTATTGGTCTGTATGAAGTGACGGAGAAGGTAAAATATTATTGTCATTACGTTTATGAGCACTGCAATCTGAACAAATGACAGAAAATCATAAAGGCATTTTAAATGCATTTCTTAAACCGTGAAAGTGTAAAATACTGAGACTCATGCATGATAGCTTTAAACAGTATTTGTCAAATGAGAGAAGTTGCACAAGAGCATGAGGTGGGGTTGCATGATGCGCGCACACACACACACATATATCAGATGAATAAACCAAAAGCATAGCAGGCCTTCAGGTAACCATGGGAACCAGCACAGGAAAAAGAGGAAAGAACACCGAGATCAAGTCTGACAAGTGTGAGCCGGAAAAAAGCCACAGCAAATAGAGGGCGGAAAAACAAAACGCAATCTAAATAAATTGCAACAACAGAGACGCACAAGCCGAAAGAATCGGTGGCTCATTCAGACTTAATTACTCCCCGTTCGTCTTTGGAGAATAATCACAGTTTTCCTCCTCGGGAACGGCGCGCTCATTCACAGATATCCCATGTACGGAGACTAACCTAATTAAATGTTCAATTAAACTCCGCGGGGACCGCGGGGTGCAAAGACTGAGCGACGCCTCGACGCCACCTGGGAAACACAGCGAGACTCCAGCGATCGGATTAGCCTCTCTGCTAACATGATACTGCGGATGCTGATGAACGGACCAGTGGCAAGGGACTTGGATTTGTTGGCAAAAACACACAACAAAATTACTAAAACTAACGAAAATAAAAAGAAAACAGATGAATTTAACACAGGCGAGGCTGTGAGGATAAATGGGACACAATGTATAAGAGTTATGCCTACTGAAAGTTGTTTTGGAAAGATATTTAAAAGTGAAAAAAGTGAAGGAGTCCCATACTTGGGAATGTTCACACACACATTATTGAACAAACACACACACGGAACACCCATTTTTTTTGCTGTTGTGGGTATGAGAGTGCAAGAGCTTGCTGTTCATTTACTCTCTCCACCGACATTTCATGCCGGTACAGAGACTCAAACTCTAAAGTGCCCTATTATGCCATTTTAAAAGTTCCTAATGTTGTTTTTGAGTCTCCTATAACAGGTTTACATGCATCCAATGTCAAAAAACACTTTAATTTTCTCATAATACACACTGCAGCTTTTCTCTCAGTGTCTGAAACGGTTTGATAAAGGATTCAGTCTCTCTAAACCCCGCCCCTCTGAGAGCTGCTCAGCTCTGATTGGTCAGAAACCAAACGCTCATTATCATATCTGAATCTCAGCTCAGCTTGATCAGTGATACGAACAGTAACGATGGTGTGGGTTTTACCGTATCAATCTCAAAGTGGATTTGCTTTGACAGCAGAAAACACTACAGTGTTTGAGGGCGGGGCTAAGAGACGCTGTTCAGCCAATCAAGACCAGAGGCGGGCATTATGCAAATTAGTTACAAACTATAAACTACAGTGAGGGCGGAGCTAAGACGCTGTTCAGCCAATCAAGACCAGAGGCGGGCATTAGGCAAATTAGTTACAAACTATAAACTACAGTGTTTGAGGGCGGAGCAAAGAGACGCTGTTCAGCCAATCAAGACCAGAGGCGGGCATTATGCAAATTAGTTACAAACTATAAACTACAGTGTTTGAGGGCGGAGCAAAGAGACGCTGTTCAGCCAATCAAGACCAGAGGCGGGCATTATGCAAATTAGTTACAAACTATAAACTACAGTGATTGAGGGCGGAGCTAAGACGCTGTTCAGCCAATCAAAACCAGAGGCAGGTATTATGCAAATTAGTTACAAACTATAAACTACAGTGTTTGAGGGCGGAGCTAAGAGACGCTGTTCAGCCAATCAAGACCAGAGGCGGGCATTATGCAGATTAGTAACAAACTATAAACCACAGTGATTGAGGGCGGAGCTAAGACGCTGTTCAGCCAATCAAGACCAGAGGCGGGCATTATGCAAATTAGTTAAACTATAAACTACAGTGTTTGAGGGCAGAGCTAAGAGACGCTGTTCAGCCAATCAAGACCAGAGGCGGGCATTATGCAGATTAGTTACAAACTATACAATAACTCAATTTATCTGCAATTTGATCTTTGAAACTTTGCTGACCTTTTACATTCAAACAGCTGCATTACACACTACATGAAAGCCCCTGGTGATACTTCGAGCAAAGTTTTATGTTGTGTCAAGCCTTCTTAGTGTTTTAAAAATAGTGATTTTTGATGCTATCATAAAAGTGTTCCATTCACTCCCATTCACAAGGCATTTAACCTAAAACAAAAATACGGTCAAACTTAAGTGGTGTTTCCATTCTAATTAGTCTTTTAAATGAAAGTTTGCCTCGGGTAGATTAACAAAAAGACCCTAGGTTGCATTTTGGCGAGAGTTACACTTTAAATGAACGACAAAGTCCCAAACTTTGAGTCAGTGCATCCATGTTCTCCTCTCTGATTTTAGCTTCTTTATGGACTGTTCAGGCCATCTGTGACAAAGACTGCCAACTGCGTTACAGAAAGAGATGCTCAAGCTCTCCTTCTCGGAAAATAAAGCTAATTTCGGGTTTTTCAAAATAACACCACCACTTTTCTGGCCTACTTTAGAACATATTAAAACATTTATGTTCTAGAGCACAAACTTTTGGTTCAAAAGCATATGAATGGTGTCAGGACAGAAGTAGTCCGAGACGCTTTTGTTGCCGTCGAACAAACACGTTTGCCCATATATATTTCTAACTGATCAGACTACAAGGCACACAAGCAAACAAATAATCCATTAGTAATCGGTCTGAAAACCTACATTCTTTAATAATTTTCTTCAATCTACAAGTTTAGTGTTTTAGTTATTTGTATTGGGAGTAACCCACAAGCAACGTTCTCCAGTTAGCCTAGATACAGTCAAACCAACATTTATTCAGACACTTTCTCACATTATCAGTTTATTCGCTATAGTTTAGAAAATGGTAATAAAATATGAGCAGAACTCAGTTGATATTTCACTGGTTTTGTCCGTCCTTCTGTTAGACTGTCTCACACATGAATTATGTTGAATATCTGTCAGCTGTTAAATTTAACCACACAATTAGATAATACCAGTTTAGCTCAACCAATCACCAAGCAATGCTTCATTTTGTTCAGTCTGTGTGTAAAAAGGTCGCATTAGCAATTCAAGAGAAAACACTTCAGAAAATTGGTCCCAAATTTGTATAAATTTTACTGGTATTCACTGTATGAATAATTTTGGGTATAATATTTGCTATCCTCACTTACGTAAATGAACTATAGTGTCCTGCACACACAAAAAATCTAAAATTATATCTGGCGTCTGAATAATTTTTGGTTTGACTGTGTTTGGTTGCCGTATCTTGGGTGGTTCTTCCTCTTTCAATACACAAGAGGAAATCCTAAAAGATGGCAGACAGAGATGGCAGCTTCAGATCTCTAGGTAGAAATTAATTAAACTGATTGTGTGAAGCCTGAGGGTGATCTGGAAAAACCCCAAACCTCTGAAACAGGTGGTTGATGAACTCTAAGCCATCGCTGGAAGCAAACACTGCAAGTCACACAGAGTCAGGGACTATTATCCCCTCGCACACTATAATTACCCAATTTCCCGTCTGTTTGCGCTTCTTACTTGTTTGTTGTTGGAGGGTGGCGCCCCTCCTCATTAAAACAGAGGGGATAATTACATGCCACCGATGCATTAAGGAACTGGGAGATTTCCAAGACCCCATCCAAACATCCACAGCCGCATTTGTGCACTTGCTGCCTCTTGCTTGTCGAGTACAATCAGAAAAGCGTCTTTTTTTTTAATGGCTTTTGGAGCAGAAATGAAACTAGATTTCTGTGCATGTACGGTGGGGTATTTGATTATAAACCAGTACTTCTCTATTCAGTATTCAACGTTAGGGCCCTACGATTTCCGTGATGTGAAAAAGCAAATAGAATCGACCGAACCCGGTCACAGAAATGGAAATTACTGTATAAACTAATAACACGGAACTTGGAAACTTAAAAAATTGAAAGTAGGGCTGTATAATTGATCAAATTTTGATCTAGACTAATGTCTGTGAATATTAAAGCAGAAAAAGAAACTCGAAGCTCTTCAATACCAACCCGTCAAAATAAAAGTTCAACTTGAAGAAATTATGACAGAAATATATTTGTAACATTTAACAATAAGGTCTCATTAATTAATGCATTAACTAACAATGAGCTATATATTCTTACAGCATTTATTAACCAATTTTGGATTTTAAAAATGTATTAGTAAATGTAGAAATTAACATTAGGATTAATAAATGCTGCAGAAGTATTGTTAACTAATGTAGAGTAGTTGGCCTAACTAATGTCAACAAATTAAACCTTGCTGTAAACGGTTACCAATATACCACTATTGTACAGTAGAATGTACTGTACTTCTCAAAGTAATAATAACAATAAAAAACATTTAATAAAGAGTATCACAATTTTTCTTCCATGTTTTAAACTTAACTGTAAATCATAAATACAGGAAAATTAAAACAGACAAAAAACAAATACAAATTTTCCTAAATTATTAAATTGTTAAAGTGGAATAGACATGCTATTTGATCATTAAAACGTAATTAAATCATTAAAAACAAGAATCTAGAAAAACAAAACATGAAATATTTGGAAAATTAAAATGGTTTTCAATGTTAAACATTTAATAAATTGCTGTTAAATTGTATAAATTTCATGATTTCAAATAATTAGCCACGCGCCTTGGTTAATACAATTTAATTTAACCATTAAAACAGAATCCAGCAAAAAATTGTTCAAATTAATAAACAAATAAAAGATTAAGGAAAAAAAAAAAACAGATTGTATATGCCCCTAACTTTTTTACTTTTTTATAAAAACATTTAACAAATCATTGTTAAATTGTAGAAATTTCATGATTTCAATTAATTAAACATGATAACATTTTTAAATGTAACCATTAAAACGGAATCTAGAAAAAACTGAATTCGGATTCGGAATATCCATTATCCATCGTCTCTATCGGAGTTTAATTATCATGATTGTGTGTTCTGCGCGCGAGTCGTGCTCATATGTTCTGCGTGTCTTACCTTAGACGTTGAGAAGCTGAAATGCGTACGAGTAAGTCTTTGTGAAGAACGCTCGTGTGCATCTTACCTAGGTTGTGTCTCTTGTTTTTGGCGTGCTCGTGGATGTGTTTCTTGCTGAAACAGCCGAAGAACACACAATGGAGACAGGAGTGAAGTCGATTTAAATGAGCTCCACACATGTGACACATACATGACTTCGCCTAGGATGAAAAGAGAAAGAGATACAAGCGTTTAGTTAAGGGATACTTCACCGATTAGCATTAAGCTTTGTATCAGTAGAAACCCAGTAGTATTTTCGCATGACCGTGCTTCCCTCCCTCATGTCCCCCTGAGACCAGAGATTTCTGTATTGTGTGTCTGGAAAAAAAAACCCGATGAGGCAAAAATCATCATTTATCGTCATCAGAGGCTTTTTTGTCCAGAGCGAGAGACTCCAGCCAGTAGGGGGCGCTCGTCCCGCATGTCTTCAACCCGCCCATAGGGGGAGCTCACGATAAAACGCCGTCTTTCGAGACAACTACTAGCCTAGCTGTATCATTTCTCCCGACACTGCCCTCTGTAACCGGGAGGCGTGGCTTGGGAGTGTCCTCGTAGGGCAGCGAAGCAAGTGCATTCTGGGAGTTGTAGTCTTTCATCCACATGAGCCAAAAATACATTTTCTGGCTTTTCTCAGTCTTGAAGGCTCCAGCTTCTAAAATAATTTCACATTTCTACTACATAAATGACCCAATTTAAATACACATTCATCTTTCCAGCGGTGAAATATCCCTTTAGTTTATTTTAGCACAGCAGAAGGGGTTCAAGTGATTTTCTCAACGGAAAAACCTTTTAAGACAGATCAACCTTTCATTATAGGGACATGGACAACAATTGATTGCACAAAACTCTCAATGTCCTTGGAAAAAAAATGGATAATGCATAATAAGTGGCCGATTGCAAGCCCTGAAATTAAATTAAAGGGCTGTGAATCTGTTACAGAAGCAGTGCTTTGATGGCTTTAGCAACAGTGTTTCAGAGAGAATTAATTTAAGAGACAAAATCCTTATATTTTGACGTGTTCATGATCAGTTTAATCTCTGAAGGTCTAAATGCAGTGAATTTTGTCTTGTAGTCCTGTAGCCGAAGCTCAATGCCTTTTCCCATGTGACGCATCAGTCATGATCCCACAGTCGCCAATCACCCTCTGACTCCGCCTGCTTACAGTAGCCACGCCCCCAAACTCTCACTATTGGTTGAGCAGGAAAGTGATTGACAGATCTGAGCAGACACTATGTTTTTTTTTTTTATAAACATGTATTTATTGAATTTTAACAGTTTACAAAAACATATAACAGTCAAACTATAAAATAATCCACTCCCCCCACCCCAAACGAAACAGAAGAAAAAAAAAAAAAAAAAAAAACACTGGGTAACGACATTATATAATCATAAACAGCTTAGGAGGTATCAACTTTAGGGACATATCTCCTTCAGGTTTCCAGAGTATCCTCGACTTCACAGTTCTCTAAGAATACAAGAAAGGGATTCCAAATCTCTCTGAATTCGGCTGATTTCTTTTTCACTGTGTATGTTAACTTCTCAAGGATAAGGCATGATGATAGTTCTTTCAGCCATCGAGCAACAGAAGGGCTCTTGACATCTTTCCAACAGAGAGAAATCAAACGTCTAGCTTGGACTAAACATAAGTCTGTAATTTTCTTTTCTTTGCGGTTTAACATGCAGTCCTTTGGATACAAATTAAGAATACAAAGTGCAGGATTGTCAGGCACTGGATTTAAGGTCATCTTAGAAATACATTTTATAACTTCGTTCCAGAACTTTCGTATCTCTGAGCAGTCCCACAGACAATGAAATAAGGTGCCCTTTTCGAAATTACATTTAACACAGATATCAGGAATATTAGGATTCATCTTATTCAGTCTTTCGGGAGTAACATAAGTCCTCATAATCCAATTATATTGAATCAATTTAAGATGGGTATTTATTGTTAAAAGTTGTGCTCTAGAGCACACCTCTATCCAGTCCTCTTCTGAGATATCTGTTTGTAAGTCATTTATCCATTGAGTTTTCTTATGCTCAGTAGAGTCTTTATGGTTTTTCACCAGGGTATTATAGAGTAAAGATATCTGACCCTTGCCAGTACAGTTATTCACAGCTAGGTTTTCTAACGTGGACAAGCGGGGTTGTATATAGGAATGTGTCTGTGCATAAACAAAACTCCTTAACTGTAAATATTTAAAAAAGTGCGTCCGAGGTATATCATATTCATTTCTAAGATCCTCAAATGAAGCTAGTTTACTTTCCTTATATAGATCCATAACTTTACAGATGCCCTTAGTTGCCCACATTTTAAAACCTTGGTCTTTTTTTCCAGGAGAAAAGTTATCATTCCCCCATATTGGTGAAAAGCCTGAAAACAAAGTAGATTCACCGAGAAATGACTGTACATTGTGCCAGACATTAATTGTGTTTCTCACAAAGGGGTTATCAGTGAGCCGCTTCAGTTTTTTGACAGATGCAGAGTATAAATAAATGTCAAGTCGCTGGCCTTTAGTACAAATACTTTCAATTTGCACCCATGGTAAGTAAGGTTCAGGTGAAAACCAGTACATTGCAGCTCTAATTTGAGCAGCCCAAAAGTACCATTGTAAATTAGGTAATTGTAATCCTCCTCTCTCATAAGGCAGGTAAAGAAGTGACAGCCTCAACCTTGACCTCCTGTTATTCCAAATAAACTTAGTAAATAGTTGCTTCATTTTGGAAAAGAACTGTGGGGGCGGGGGTAAAGGAATGGATTGAAATAGGTATAAAAACTTTGGTAATATATTCATCTTGATTATATTTATACGCCCTATAAGAGAAATTGGCATTGATGACCAGCTATTCATAGATTCATTTACTGTAGAAATTATGGGATCATAGTTGCAGAATATTAAATCTTTAATGGATGGGGTGATAGTGATACCGAGATATTTAAATCCATTTACCGCATTATTGAAAGGGTGTTTTATCACTGGATTTATTCGCTCCTGCTTGTTCAGGAACATAATAGAGGATTTTGTATCGTTTACTTTAAAGCCTGAAAATTTTCCGAATGTTTCAATTAAATTGGTCAAATTGAGAATTGAATTACTTAGGTCTGTTAGAAGCAAGAGGGTGTCATCAGCATACATTACAATGCGATGTTCCGTGTCTGATATTTTTATACCTGAAATTGAGGGGTGCGATCTCACCGCTATTGCAAGCGGTTCCATTGCTAAAACAAATAGCATTGGCGAGAGAGGGCACCCCTGACGAGTACCTCTTGTGAGTTTGAAAGGAGATGATATTATATGGTTGGTGGAGACCTCTGCCAATGGGTCAGTATAAAGTGTCTCAATCCATTTTCGGAAGTAGTTACCAAAGCCAAGGCGAAATAGCACATCGAATAAATAGCTCCACTCCACTCTGTCGAATGCTTTTTCAGCATCTAAGGACAGAATAGCGGTGTCAGGGGTTCCCTCCCTCGCGTGTATCAAATTCAACACCCTTCTGACATTATGGAATGCTTGGCGGTTTTTCACAAAACCATTCTGATCCGGGTTGATCACTGTCGGTAGCACCGGTTCTAATCTTCTAGCCATTACTTTAGCAATAATCTTAGCATCTGTGTTAAGCAGAGAAATAGGTCTATACGATGTGCAACTGGTAGGGGACTTATTGGGTTTCAATATAAGTGTTATCAGCGCGCTCCTCAGGGAATCCGGAAGACAACCCTGTTGAAAGGCCTCATCATACATAGCTAAAAGGGGTTCAATTAATTTATCTTTAAATATCTTATAGATATCAACTGGAAGACCGTCAGGGCCTGCGGCCTTACCTCCTCTCATATTAGTAATGGCGCCATTAATTTCTGAGGCATCTAGTTTCCTATCCAATTGTTCTTTAAAATCGTCTGATATGGGAGGAATATAAAGATCATCCAGAAACTCAGATTGTGATTCCAGGCTCTCCGGGGATTCGGATGAATATAATATTTTATAGTAGATGGTGAAAGTATCATTAATTTTTTGTGGGTCTGTT
>CM040831.1:2377500-2381695 GCA_022828995.1 Vimba vimba | reverse complement strand
TCTCGTAATGTTGAATTAGATCATGCATTGATCCGGACCTCATCTGAGATGTGGATGTGAGGCTGAAGAACAAGCTTTTGAAGGATCAGCTTCGTCCTACAAGATCCACTGCAGGCTACGCGACACGTGGAGAATATCTTTGCAGCTTTGCTGGCACACATTGGTAAAATAAAACCCCTAAAATGGCACAGCAACGAAGCACCAAACAATTGCCTGCAGTCACCCGTGAAGATAAAATAAAAACACAAATAAAATAAAATATAAAAAATAGTAGGTATAGATTTTTTGGGGGAAAAAAGTAAATACATGAAATATTAAATAAAAAAAATAGGGATGCATAAAAATAAATATATAAAATAAAAACAAAATATAAAATCGATTTCATTTTTTAAAATGAAATTAAAATAAGTAAATAAATAAAATAATTGGAATTATTAATAAAATTGGATTGTCAATCACGATCTTCATTTAAACAATTATTCTCACAATTTCAAGATCAATCTCTTATTCTATGCCTGTATACATTTATTTCTGCAGATGTATAAGCAGTCTGTCCCGCTAGAACAAACTTCATCACAATTAATATTAATATAATAAATGATCATAACTATTATTATTTTTAAGTATTCAATTATTTGCAGACTGTCCCGCTAAAACAAACGTAATCACAATTAATATTAATATAATAAATGATTATAAGTATTATTATTTTTAAGTATTCAATTATTTGCTCTCTTCATTTGTGAGTCACTTTGGATAAAAGCTGCTAAATGATTAAATGTAAATTAATATAATAATACGGCATGTTCGATGGCTTCAGTCGTTGTTGTTCTGCGAAACATACAACGCAACCAACTCAGTCTGATTCACAAACAAATGACTCACATGAGACGGTTCTTTAGATGAATCAAATCAAAACGAAAATGAAATCCATAAGAACAGGTAAGTAGATGACATCAGACCAGAGAGAAGGACTCCTCCGTTAGCCACGGAAACCAGACGACGATGCCGGAACCAGTATAACCAGCAACAAACCAGCACTGTCATCCCTCGTAACGCATGTGCCTTTCAGTCATTCTGGCAGATCACAGCGAATCAACATCCTCAAGGACAGCGGGAAGGATTTTTTCATTGGTCCTCCACTATAGAGAGTGTGAGTGTGTGTGCGCGTGTGTGTGTGTGTGTGTGTGTGTGTGTGTGTGTGTGTGTGTGTGCGAGAGAGAGATGTCTTTGGCCATCCCATCACGTTTTATTTGGTCACTGTATGTCGGCACCCCTCTCCGACCGGGTCTGTAACAAATCACTCCAGTTTTGGATCATTTCTGTTATGGTTATCAAACTCTGATTGTTGTGAAATGCTTTGTTTGAGGTCAGAAGTTATGCAGTTAATGCATTTTAATATTGGGATGCTTAAAAAAAAAAATCTGTGGCCAAAATTTTGGTGCATCCCTATATTGAAAAATGCAGTCCAAGTGAAATAAAATGTAGGTGTTCTTCTTTATAGGGTAAAAATGTGCCTATATTGTGACAAAAGTATATATATTTTTTTGTATCAATTATGGTGATTAGCTTCAATATTTTACAAAAGTATTTTAGAATATTTTAATAATTGATTCGGCCTGGATGTTATGGTAGTGCCATCTGAAATATTAACATACAATATATAATTATGTTTTAAATGTATTACGTTATTCCAAATAAAGTATTTATTTTATCAGCATTTAAAATAAAATGTACAATATTTATTAGGTTTATATATTTATAATGAAATATATACATTCAAATAAATAGACAAAAAATAAATAAATAAATAAATAAAATATTTTAAATAAATAAAAACTATAAAAAAAATAGAGAAAAATAAAAACTTTAAAAAATAAAGAGAAAAAAAAATAAAAATAAAAATATATATTCTATCTTTATATGTTTAGTTATATATATATATATATATATATATATATATATATATATATATATATATATATATATATATATATATATATATATGCACACATTTTTCTTTTATGTCTATGAATATAAACCATTCATAATGATCAATAACGACAGTGACTATAACCAGCTTTCGAACCGCCAATCACATCGGCTCTCGCAGTTTCTGCGGCAACCGAACGTCCAATCACTGCGTGGCTGCCGTGTTTCCAAGATCACAAGTGTAGTAGGAGGCGTGTGGGTGATGAGGAGAATCAAGGGAGGCAAGAGACATGAAAGAGGAGAAACAAAAAAGAGACACAGAGAGGGAAGCGCTGATGATAAAGGATGGATGACGGTTCAAACGCATGCAGATGAGGTACGAGAACGCCTCGACTGCGATGAGCCCGCTCGAGGCCAAATAAACGAGATCAGCTGAGAGAAACAGCGAGCATGTGAGCGAACGCAAAGGGAGTGTAAGACTGATGCTAAGATGCTGAAGGCAACACCACAACACAATTAGTGGAGAGGCCTTGTTGTCAATTACCCAGAGTCCCATTCTGCTGAAGGACTGCTTCTGAATGGGAAGGACGCTCACTGTGTGAAACGTTATTACACTTAATCCCGGAGTCTATCCCTTCTCTGCAATTAAAAGACTCATTAAGATCTGCAGCAGAGAAATAGTGAAACTGTAGTTTCTTTAAAGTGATTCAAGCAACATGATGAGACAAAACATTATGACCGCCTGTCTAATATGGTGTTTAACTGATTACAGTTAATTTTGTCAGCTATTTTTTTTTTATTTAGTCTTAGTCCTGTGTCAAATGTGTGCTTTTTAGTTATCAGGGATGAACCGATATGAAAATTTTGGCCGATACCGATTAGGGATGTGCACGAATTTTCATATATTCGATCTGTAATTATTATTCGAAAAATAAAATACTATTCGAATTTTATCGAATTTATGAAGCCGTAAATACTTTGCGGGTCGTAAATGTAGTGAATCCCTGATAAATCCCAAGCAATAACTCGCATATTATAATTAAATGCACTGGGTGGCGCTGTGGCGCGTGTTTAACAAGTTTGTATTTGATCATAATGTCGTTGTCTGCCTCGCGAAGTTTGGAATTACTATTCGAAAATGAGGTTATTAAATGATCTTACAAAATGGAATTACTTTTGATCAAATTAATTAATTAATCTGGAGTTATAATATCATCAACACAATGAGAAATCACATGAAATCCAAACTGCAGTCGTGCTTCAGTCGTTTTTCTCAACATAAACGTGAAACAATATAAACAGGATAATCATATGCTGACTCGAGTGTATGTGTACGTTCTGTACGATAACTGGCGCAATCTGCTACTCTGCTTTATTAGGCGTTTTTTTCCGTTCGCGCTGCTTGAGCTTAAATCCTTTGGTTCTTTATATTTTTTTGTTTACACATAGGCCTACTGTTTAATGTCTTCAATTAAAAGAAAATATTAGAACATATATTGTAAGCTTGTTGTGTATATTGCCTAATCGTAAACTTCAGAAATGGTGACAAAAACGTAAAAAAATAAAATAAATTACTTATAAAAAAAAAAACGTCTTTTTCGTTAAACGTCATTTAAATAAACGAATATTCGAATTTTATGAGCCCGAATATTCGAATGCAATATTTTTGAAAAATGCCCATCCCTAATACCGATAACCGATAACTCTTTATATTTGAAAACCGATATATTGGCCGATAAATCAAAATCAAAAACTTTTTTTATTTTTTGAGAGCCTGATTACAAAAACAAAAGTATCATCATGTCCCAAGCACACCATTATAATGATATTTTCATAATTTTATGCATCTTATATGACAGACTTGCGCTGATCATGTTGCACTGAACTGTATTTTCCTTTTTGAAGTGATTTAATCATATTTCAAGCAAAACCATCATGTTGAACAGTGGCATCTGAAGTGTCTCAGCTGAAGGAAATACAATATTTATCAGCTTAAATATATATGCGAAATTTTCTTATCGGGCCGATAACGATAACATTCAAAATTACCATATATCGGCCGATACCGGTATGGTGGCAGATATATTGCGCATACTTAGTTATCATCATATTTGGTCAACCTTATCCTGTTTTTGTTTAGTCAAGTTTTAGTCAACTAAATGTTTGAGCATTTTAGTCAATAAACACTTCACTTTTTTGTCATGCTGCATAATGGTTAAAATTAATAATCCCGATTATTTTGCTCAAAATGATAAAGTCAATA
>CM040831.1:2325000-2372500 GCA_022828995.1 Vimba vimba | reverse complement strand
CTAGCGAAGATTAAAAAGCATTTTGTTAACAGAAAAGACAATTTTTTGTACTGTATTGATCTGTCCACCTAAAACACATTTTGGGCGAAAAGGATGAGGATGAAAGAGGAAGGGAAGAGAAGGCTGGGTGACAGGAAGTTGCTTGAATAATAAATATAACTTTATACATTTTATAATAATTTCTCAGCCAAATTCAACGTATGATTAATTAGATAAAAAAAATGTAAGAGATGACAGCTCAAATATATGCATACACACACATGCATGCATATATACATAAACACACACATATATGTAGGCTACTGTATGTGTGTGTGTGTGTGTATGTATGCATGCATGTATGCGTGTGTATATGTGCATGCATGTACATATGTATACATGTATATGTATGTATGTATGTATGTATGTATGTATGTATGTATATGCATATACATACATATACATATACATGTATACATATATACATGCATGCGCACTATTGGGGGCAAGTCCAAATGAATCACTCGTGAATCAAAACCCCAGGCCTATTGTGAGCATCAGACGGATGGGTGTGCCATCTGAAGCTTAGACTCGGCACTGGTGTAAAAAACATCCACTAAAGGCCTTCATCACACACACACAGTGTGTGTTGTTCTGCAGCGGGGCTTTATAAGCTCCTCGTACTCCTGCTGTTCCTTCACGCGTACAACCTGACAGATGAGAGGCGAGCTGGTCCCTTTCCCACCTGATGCGATCTGGTTACTGACAACTTATGATTAATCTGTCAACTGTGACCTAAGATGGGTAAATTCAGTATTTCGCCCATGTCTAAACGCTGGATTAAAGGGTAAGCTCACCTAAAAATGGAAATTATGTCATCAATTACTCATTGTGTCATTGCAAACCCATAAGACTTTCTTTCATCTTCAGAAAGAAGATATTTGATAACACTTTACAAGAAGGTTCATTAGTTAATGTATTAACTAACATGAACGAACAATAAGCAATACATTTGTTACAGTATTTGTTAATGTTAGTTAATAGAAATACAGCTGTTCATTGTTTGTTCATGCTAGTTCACAGTGCATTAAAGAGATACTTCACCGATTAGCATTAAGCTTTGTGTCAGTAGAAACCCGGTGGTGTTTTCGGATGACCGTGCTTCCCTCCCTCATGTCCCCCTGAGACCAGAGATTTCTGTATTGTGTGTCTGGAAAAAAACCTCAGATGATGCAAAAATGGTCATTTAGCTCATCAGAGGCTCTTCTGTCCAGAGGCGAGAGACTCCAGCCAGTAGGGGGCGCTCGTCCCGCATGTCTTCAACCCGCCCATAGGGGGAGCTCACGATAAAACGCCGTCTTTCAGTTTCAGTCGACTACTAGCCTAGCTGTATCATTTCTCCCGATACGGCCCTCTGTAACCGGGAGGCGTGGCTTGGGAGTGTCCTCGTAGGGCAGCGAAGCAAGTGCATTCTGGGAGTTGTAGTCTTTCATCCACATGAGCCAAAAACACATTTTCTGGCTTTTCTCAGTCTAGAAGGCACCAACTTCTAAAATAATTTCACATTTCTACTTCATAAATGACCCAATTTAAATACACATTCATCTTTCCAGCGGTGAAATATCCCTTTAACTAATGTTAAAAAAATGCAACCTTTGATTTTAATAACTTATTAGTAAAAGTTTAAATTAATATTAACTAAGATTAATTATCATTCGTTCATTCTTAGTTCATGTTAACTAAGGTAGTTAACCAATGAACCTTATTGTAAAGTGTTACTGATATTTTTATTGAAATCTGAGAGATTTCTGTCCCTACCATTGAAACTCAAAACTCTGACGCTTCAAAATGTTCATAAAGAGATCGCAAAATGAACCGAGCGTGTCGTCTGAGTAGTCACGATCGCTTGATGAACATTTAATTAAGGCTTTTATTCACATATAAACATTGATCCGCGAACGTACACCCGAGCACGCAAATATGGTAAACGGAAGGATATGAACATTTTGGCCGATACCGATATAACTCTTAACATTTGAAAGCCGATAACCGATATATTGGCCATCATGTTGAACAGTGCGCATCTGAAGTGTCTCAGCTGAAGGAAATAATTTATCAGCTTTAATACAGTATATCAGCCAAATTCTCTTATCGGGCCGATAACGACGACATAAAAAAAAAAAATTACCATATATCGGCCGATACCGATACGGTGGCCGATATATCGTGCATCCCTAACAAAAGCTCAACCGTACTTGCTCGGTTCATATGGATTTATTTATGAATGCTTTGAAGTGTTGGGTTTCAATGGAGGGACAGACTTCATTAAAAATATCTTCATTTGTATCTTAACGAACGTCTTATGGGTTTGGTGAGTTTCATTTTTCATTTTTCATTTTCAAGTTTCATTTTTGGGTGAACAGTCCCTTTAAATAAACTAGAAGAATAGCGGGTGTGTCTAATACGTCAGATGTGCTGCAATACAAACCAAATGACAGTTTTCCATGAGATATGGAGAATATGGACTTTCAAAGATTGCCATATGGAACAATCATGAATATGCCTCTAAAACTATCTCCACTATATGCATTAATACCTCACAGAAAGCTTGTCATTCAATGCATACGGTATATTAAAACAGTGGCATTTACTCACTGAATTTGGAAGATAATGCATACAGGGAAACGATCGTGTGGCTGGTTTATAGATTAGAATTATTTTTATTTTTATTAATAATGCAAAAAAAAAAAAAAAAAAAAAAAAAAATCACCTTTGAATAATTTCTTAAAGAATAAAAAAAAATAATGCTATAAGAAAACATAAAACTCAGTTGACTTGACCTCAATTGTGACGATGATGAGTCATGCAATCCTGAGTGAACCAGATGTAACTTGAGGCAACATGACGGCACTCACCCTATATTAAACAACCCATTACCAAAGATTCGCCCATAAAATGATTATCATCAATATGTGTTATCATGTGTGACATATCAATCTGGCAAGCCTGTGAGACTGGCATTTCTTTCAGAGCAGAGACGCGTATATCGAGGGTGACATTTGATTTGCATGAATCATGATGCATATTTCAGGATAATCCTTTTGTTTTCCAGAGGGAGATGGGTTGAGTTAGGATAGTTAGTTATTGAACTGTCATTTGATGCCACACGCTTTGACGCCATCGAAAAAGCGATGGAAGTCTGACTCATTTCTGCAAATTGGTTTGTTCGAACTCTTATTTAATGAAGCGATTCAAAATGACAAAATGTGCACCGTCACATGGTTCCTAACCGGTTCAGCTGCCTTAGTTCCAGTAGGATTTTCTCCCATTTATTTTGAGATAGGGATTTTAAAAAGGCCATGAAATAAGCCAACCAGCTACGAGATTAATCAAGACATTACAAATATGATTTGAAGGAGAGAAAAAAAATTGAAAACTGCACAGAAAGACAAAGGCACCAGACTGTGAACTTTAATGAGGGATGAAACCACGCATTGGACTATTATGTATATAAAAACAGTATATTTTGACATATATTTTGAAATGTGTCTTTTGCAGTGCATCATGGGAGTGGGCAGGCGGTAAAGAGTTATTTTGCTGCAATTTTTTTTGTTTCCATTCTCTGATTGGTGGAGAGTGTCAGCAGAATCATGGGTAATGTAGTTATTCACCGGAAATTCTCGGTTAAACATTATTATTTACAAAATAAGTTGTAAGAATGTTGGCTAGCGGCTTTAACAAACACATATTCAATCTTTTTAACACCTAGTAGCGTCACAGTAGGTCTGCCTTTTAAGTTTATTGTTAATAATCAGTTCAATCAATCAAAATATGTAGATTGATTTACTATTAAGGGTTTTTATTTAAATGTAAAATGTCCGGTTAGTTGAAGCAGACTCAACTCTTTAAAAACGTAATTTAGTTCAGTTATATTTTTTGAATAATTAACGGTTCTCGGTTCAAAGAAGTCGGCGAACCGATTCAGTGCGGTTGTTAAGCGAAGCATTCGAACCGGTTCAAACGATTCATGGAAATGATCCGTTTTAAAAAGGTTCACGGATTGTTGCTAAAATAATGGAATTATTAAAAATGGAGGCAGTGAACATAACTTGTTTGTCCTGAATGATGACACACAACGGACAAATTCCGTGATAACTGTGAAACTGAAACCTCTATTCGTGCATTGGGCAATCAATGATTTTAAAGGCCTGGTAAGCATCAAACAACGAAGAAATGAGGTCGTGTATGGTCAAAATGACATCTCGTGGCAATTAAACTCGCTTAAAGCAAGTGAAAAACACTGGCAGCTGAATAGCATCTCTTGATCCCCACGTCCAGCCCCATGAAAGCAATGCATAAGGAGTCTGCGCAGGCCAGCCAATGCATCCACATAGGGATAAACGTGGATTCATATCTCTTGGTGAAAATAAATCACGAATTGTGTTTGAGGGGGCAATGCGACTTGGCATCGGGAAGGATGGGCCGATGCAATGCACCACTGGGTTCTGGTGGATTTTATTTACCTTGCGTTTCCTGGTTTCGGCAGAGCCGCTCCACACAAAGCACTGGTATATGACCCGCAGATTCTGCTTCCAGTTGTCCACTTTGAACCCGTTCACATGGGAGCACCCGGCCGGACTCATGACAGAAAACACATTCGAGTTCCTCTGTATTTCAGCGATGAAATGAAGTCACGAGGAGAATTATCCACCAATTGTTCCGTTTTGCCAGGCAATGCGGGGTCGAAGATGCGTACCTTATACATGCGTGGAGCGTTTCTCAATACCCTCGCTGCATAAATATGTCATTCCTGACGATAATAACGCGCGCAAGCTTGTGCTAAAACTGAGCACACTTTGATATTGTATTTTCCAAGTCGGCTGTTTTAATGGACGGCAATGGAATTCAACTGAACACCGTGGGCGACGCAATCCTTGCGATACTAAGCGCTGATTGGCAGATGGCTTGTAGCCCGTGGCTTTGATTGGCTAGCGCGCGTGTCATTTCCGTTAAAGCCCCGCCGACGTTGAAATCTGATTGGCTGGCGCGTCCGCTTGTCTTTGTTCAAAGACTTGGAGCGCTTGTGATTGGCTGCAGTTGCACCTCGCGTCGGTCCTTCTGTTCTTGTTGGTTATGTCATTCAAGAAGAAAACACACATGCCTACCTGCATTGAAGTTGTGAATTTGAAAATCAGTGTTGTCATGAGTGTGAAAGTGGAGCGTCTCTGGCCCATTCGTTCATTACGGAGAACTGCTCGCTGAATACATGGACTGGTTGGAAACATTAATTAAACAAGGCATTTTAACCCGTTTTAATGTTTTGTTGATTGCATATAATAGTGGCATAAGCTATTTTTGGCATATTTTAGACACAAACCATAGATAAAATACAAATATAAGTGAAGAAATATAGGCTTAAACAAAATTATGCCTATTTTCTCGGAAAGAAATTAAGACAAACATACATTTTATCGTCTTATTTGGTAGTGACACAGGAATATAAAATATTATAAGACCAAGAAACATCCCAAAATCATCAATAAATGGTTTATGAATAATATTGCAAGAAAAATTAAGCCTGTAAGTTGAAATGTAACTAGACAACATTCAATTTCAACTGAAAAAAAAAAAAAAAAAAAATATATATATATATATATTTTACTACTGATACAAGAGTTTATGATATTCATATGCTCTCAAGAAACGCCCCCAAATCATCAATATAACTGTTTATAAATAATATTAAAAGAACAATTAATTGAAATTTAACAAGAAATCTAATTTGATAGTGCCACGTGAATATAAGATAAGAAACATCTCAAAATCATCAATAATTTGTTTTTGAATAATATTACAAGAAAAATGTAGCCTATAAGTTAAAATTTAACTACAACCCTCAATTTAATTATCTATTTTTTTAGTGACACAAGAATATAAGATAACTATCTCTCAAGAAACAACCCAAATCATCAATAGATTGTTTATAAATAATATTGAAATAAAATGAGTTGAAATTTAACAAGAAATCCCTTCATTTTATTATTTAATTTGATAGTGGCACATGAATTATAAGGCAAGAAACACCCCAAAATCATCCATAAATGTAACTAAATAATATTACAAGAAAAGGAGGTTCAATTAAATTGAAAATTCTATAAGTAAACCTCAATTTTATAATCTATTTCAGAAGTGACACCGACATATAAAACATTCCTCTGAAGAAACACCCCAAAATTATCAATAGATTGTTTATAAATAATATTACAAGAAAAATGAATTGAAATTGAACAAGAAATCCCTTCATTTTATTATCAAATTTGATAGTGGCACATGATTATAAGATAAGAAACACCCCAAAATCATCAATAATTTGCTTATGGATAATATTACAAGAAAAATTAAGTTGAAATTTAACTAGAAAACCCTAAATGTAATTATCTATTTTGGTAGTGACAGAAATATAAGACATTCCTCTGAAGAAACACCCCAAAATCATCCATAGATTGTTAATATATGATATTAAGAAAAAAAAATATTGAAATTTAACGAGCCCTTCATTTTTATTACCTAATTTGATAGTGGCACATGAATATAAAGCAAGAAACGCCCCAAAATCATCAATAAATAATATTACAAGCAATCCTAAATTTTATTATCTATGTTTGTAGTGACAGAGAAATATAAGACATTCCTCTGAAGAAACACCCATTTCTTCTAAATAATATTAAACCCCTGTTTTTGAAATGCCCATCTTTTTCCTAACATGACCCAAGCATGTTTTCGTGGAAGGTAGCATTAGTTTCTGGGTATGTGATGATGTGTAACCTATTTATGGTGAAGCCCAAATCATGAGAGACCTCTAGAGGACTGGAACAAAAGCACACCTTCGCCACGAGCCACGTCTCTGCTGAATCACTGTGAACCGCAGTGAACGTTCGTCTCGAGGGCGAACTGAACATTAGATCGGCTGATGGATGAAACTGTCTTTGGGTGAAAGAGCATCACATCACAGAAGCTGTCGAAACGCCATGTAAATGTCAGCGCACTAAATGGAGCCTGCAGATGCATTTTGAGATGATAACATTGGTCAAGTTCGTATGATCTCAAGATAGTTTCTTTATTTCGTTCTGAGGCGTTGCAATAAAGACAAGCATCAACTCTTTTGAACAAAGAAGTCCAGTTTCTTTATTTCGCATGACCATGAATGATGCAAGTGGCATGTCAACCAAGCATTGATAAATAAACACTGACAAAAATGAGTTCTTGTTTAGGGTTGCACTGTGACAGAACAAAAAAAAAAAAGGGTCATTCCACACATTTATGTTTTCCTCCAATATAGTCCATATTTCAACAGAGCATGAAGGTTTTCCAGCTTTTGGGATGAGGACGGGGACGCGGGGATAACGCAGTGATCCACCCTAAAGCTTCAAGAGTAGCTTGACGTCTTGCTGCCGACGTCATCCTCCTGCGTTCCCATACTCTGGAAACGGGAAAACGCAAATTAATACTGGAATCACAACCTGGTTATAGGGATGGGCAATTTTCCCAAACATTTCATAATCATGATCTTATAACAAACGATCACAATCCGAGATCTCAATCATGATCTTCCCAATTTTGAGATGGAGAATATCCAGACTGATCTATTTGCACAATTTAAAACACAGTAGTGCATTAAACAATCAGTTGTCCAAACAGTCATCAAACCCTGAGTTAAAGGGATACTCCACTTTTTTTGGAAATAGGCTCATTTTACAACTCCGGGTCTGGCGGTACCACTTTTAGCATAGC
This sequence comes from Vimba vimba, assembly GCA_022828995.1. NCBI lineage: Eukaryota > Metazoa > Chordata > Actinopteri > Cypriniformes > Leuciscidae > Vimba > Vimba vimba. Next base: position 2,364,730 of record CM040831.1, on the reverse strand, counting down.
TTAGCATAGATCATTGAATCGGACAGGACCATTAGCATCTCTCTCAAAAAAAATGACCAAAGAGTTTCGATATTTTTCCTATTTAAAACTTGACTCTTCTGTAGTTGCATTGTGTACTAAGACCGACGGAAAATGAAAAGTTGTGATTTTCTAGGCTGATATGGCTAGGAACTATACTCTCATTCCTGCGTAATAATCAAGAAACTTTGCTGCCGTACCATGAGTCCAGCAGGCGTTATGATATGACGCAGCACCTGAAAATAGGTCTAATAGGTTAGACAAACTTAGTCCCGGTCACGTTGGAGGTTACCGAGCTGGGGACTATTTTCAGGCGAATATCGAAACTCGATACTTGAGAGAGATGCTAATGGTCTTGTCCGATTCAATGATCTATGCTAAGCTATGCTAAAAGTGGTACCGCCAGACCCGGAGATCGGCTGAATGGATTCGAAAACGGTAAGACTCAACTGTTTAACTCTGGGGGAGTTGTAAAATGAGCCTATTTCCAAAAAAAATTGGAGTATCCCTTTAAACGTTAACACACTGCATATAGTCTCCACTGTATGAATTAAATATACATTGATTCATATTAAAACTACTACAGTTATTCAGTCAAGAGCAGTGAGTGATGTTGTCTTTGTCTTTTAACATTAATAACAGACAGCAGCAGATATTTGCATGAGGCTTTAAGACCAAACGCATGGATCTAATATAATGACACGCATCTGATTTCTTTATTCACATAGGCCGCGTGTCCACCAAAGCGTCTTTTGGCGTGTTTTTTGAATGTTCAACTTTGGATAAAACGCAGCGCTGTCACTTTTTACCCAACCATCCAATCACAGTGGAGGAGGGGCGGGACTAATACCACACCGACCAACCGCCACATTCTGCTTGTACAACGTCAACAGATGACGACAACAAGCATAATAACGGAACAAAATAATTTAAAGGTCCCATATTGTACACCTTTCTGAAGTTTTATTTTAGGTTGTGATGTCCTGAAGAATATATATTTGCGGTATAAGTACCAAAAACCATCTCAATATATTTTCACAGCTCCTTTCTCAGGAGCTCTGCCAAGAACAGGTCGATTTTGGCTTGTCTACTTAATATTCATGAGCCTCTCTTCTGATTGGCCTGTTGTTTTCTGAGTGATCCACCATTGGTGGGGGTGGTGACTGAAGGCGGTGACTGAGTAGTTCTGACATCACATTTATACGGAAGTCACAACGGCTCGTGAAATGGCACAGCTACTTAATGCAGGCTTTGTGCATTTGTCTGTGGATCGACTGTTTTGAAACGTATATGGTAGTTACCTCTGCTATCATGAAAAAAGACAGGTAATTTCAGTTTTGACAATATGGGACCTTTAAAACAAGAGCCAGAGAAAATGTGTTACATTGTATCAACATTTCAATATAGAATCAACACAGAAACAAACGATCTGTGAAATGACATACAAGTAACACTTTCGTGGATATTCCGTATCATAACGAGCAAAGCGTCTCAACTGAAAAAAATGCTGCGCTGCCAAAACGCTCTCGAGCGCTCATAGCTAAAACGCTTTGGTGGACACACGGCCTTAAAGGATTAGTTCACTTCAGAATTAAAATTTCCTGATAATTTACTCTCCCCCACGTCATCCAAGATGTTCATGTCTTTCTTTCTTCAGTGGAAAAGAAATGAAGGTTTTTGAGGAAAACATTCCAGGATTTTTCTCCATATAGTGACTTCAATGGGGTCCAACGTGTTGAAGGTTCAAATGTGAGTTTCAGTGCAGCTTCAAAGTCTCGACGCGATCCCAGAGGAATAAGAGTCTCATCTAGACAACCCAGCGGACATTTTAGAACAAAAATGACTCTGCGACGCACGTCCACGACTTCACGCATTATGTAATCACGTTGGAAAGGTCACGTGTGACATAGGTGAAAGTACCGACCCAGTGTTTACAAGTGTGGAGAAGGAGGTTTATCCAACTTCAAAATCATCCGACATCATTGTTGTACCTTTTTTTTGTAACACTATTCACTGCAACACTGGGTCTGTACTTCCTCCTATGTCACGCTTGACCTTTCCACCGTCATTACGTAATGTGTGGCGCATCACAGCTAGTGCAGGATGAGCACTAGTGGTTAAAAGTATATAAATGTTTATTTTGTTATAAATGTCCGCTGGTTTGTCTAGATGAGACTCTTATTCCTCGGCTGGATCGTGTCGAGACTTTGAAGCTGCACTGAAACTCACATCTGGACCTTCAACCCGTTGGACCCCATTGAAGTCACTATATGGAAAAACATCCTGGAGTGTTTTCTAGGTAAGAAAGAGACAAACATTTTATGTAAATACTCACCAAAGTGGATATTTTGACATTTGTGTGCGCCTGAAACCCCAAGTAAACTTTGCTCATCCATGTCTTGATGCATGCACAACAAAAGTGCACAAGGATCATTCTCTTTCGCAGTTTAATGCACTTTTAATAACTCTTTTTAAAATAAAGCATGTCCCGCAGTAGACTGCATTTTAAGACAGTCACGTTACATGATTTGAAGGTTAAGTTCAGGCTTTTAAAGAGGGGCGAAAGCACACCGCTTAAAAGGAAAGGACCGGAATGCGGCACAATGATCATTTTATCTTGATTATCACGTTTTCATAATCGTTTGGAAGCCAAAAATCTAAAATTTGATTGATCGAACAGCCCTACTCCTGTTGTTGAAATGTTTTTATCAAATGCGTCGCCATGCATGAAAGTCACATGATATAATATGGCCAGTCAGCGCAGTCAGACGTCTTCAAGATTGATCATGATATAAAATCTTCAGATCGCCCACCCCTACCTGGTTATAAGAGCTTTCATTCATAATTTTGCTCAAACCGGTACCTTTTGCACGAACTGAGGATTTACGGTGATTTCCTGATCCATGGACTTTAGTTTTTCATCCAATTCTATACATTTCAGCATCTGCATTAGAGTCAAAGACAGATTAACACTGAGACATCTGTGGACTCAAATACTCTGCAATAACATATAAATGAGTGTTTAAATATCTGAAATAAACATTATATAATGAATAACAAATCAGTTGTGCATAAACATATTATATTGCATTTATAGTTTAATTCAAGTAGTGCAGAATCTGACATTTCTTCTTCATATACATTACATTTATCATAAAAATATAAGTATGTATTCAAATTTCTCTCAAATGTCCTTGAAAGAGATGATTAAAGAGATAATGAGGGTGTAAATATACAGTGCATGTTGTTCTCTGGTGGTATTTTAGGCTTCATGTTCTTGTTTTCTACTACATCAGCAGTGAAGTGAGAAAAGCACTGTTTTATAATGACTGACCTCTTGGTCAATTTTGTGGAGCATTGCAGGGTTGTTGTATTTCTCAGGGTTGTCATGGAAACAGACCATGCCGTCTTTCTGGTTGATACTTGCATAAATCTCTCCATCGTCAATCTGAGAGACGAAAAAGGAAAGATTTGAGCACCAACAATCTGTAAATATTAAACAAACATGAAGCAGAGCAAGACAAATTGATTAAATAATGTGTCCAATAGTCACCGCAAAAAAATCAAGGAAATAATCAAGTAGAAAATATATATTTCATATTATATAGAGTTATACATGTAAGCTTGTTTCTGCCACAGAAATAAATAAATAAAAAAATATCTCACAATTCTGACTTTTTTCCCAATCGCAACTGTAAGTTTGTTTCAGGGTTATTATCGTAACTAATACTAAAACTATTAAAAACATTTCTGTTTATTGAAATAAAACCAAAATAGAATAAAATATAAATAAAAATTGAAAAACGAACAGAAAATTAGAAAGTTGAATCACTAAAATCAACTGGAAATAAATAAAAACTAAAATTAAATAAAATAAAATAAAGAATAAATTAAACCTTAATAGCAATATTTAAAAAAAAACAAAAAACAAAGCACATAATGAAATCTAAAAATTAAACTAAACATGAACACAAAAAATATTAAAAAAGGCTAATTCAAAATATTAATAAAACTATGATACAAATTACATTTACACTAGTTCATGTCTAATTTTACTCAGAGTAACTCGCAAAAAATAAAATGAAATAAAGTCAGAATTGTGAAATAAAAAGTACCAATTTACTTTTTTGTTCCGTGGCAGAAACAAGCTTCCATAGTTACATAGCGGCACACACACACACACACACACACATTATCAAAAACTACTGTGGCTGATTAATAGTAATACTTTATAGAATTTCCAATTCATTTCCAATGGCGAATGTCACAAAATAAACATGTGATTAGAGGGGCTGTGTGTCGTTGTGAAGCCGATTTCCTACCATATGCAGGACGTATTTCTCGGCTTCTTGAGGGCCGGAGAGCTGAACTCGACTTGCCATGTCTTGTAAGGATAATGTCAAGAATGTCTGTCAATCAAAAGAACAGAGATCACCATTTCCGTTTATCAGCACACAGTATATCACCTCTGCAAATTTACAAAACAAAACGAAATACACGCAGAGCATCTGATTATTGTAACTTCAGACCTTGGTTAGCCTCTGAATGTTCTTCTTGTAGAGTGAGGACAGGCATTGTTTGACCAGGCCGGTGTTGTTGTCTCGAGCAAACGTCTCGCTGTGTTTGCTGACCTGAAGACGCAGCTCTGCCGGGTTATTGGTGGCGTACACCTGAGCCAGCTCGTGGTAAGCATTACTGAGGGGCTTTACATCACAAACACACACACACACACACACACACAAAAGATGATTAGCTTATGGGGCCTTTAAAGGGGTGGTATAATGCCCTTTTCACAAGATATAAAATAAGTCTCTGATGTCCCCAGAGTGTGTGTGTGAAGTTTTAGCTCAAAATACCCCACAGATATTTTTATATAGCATGTTAAAATTGTCACTTTTTGAGCAAAAACACACCGTTTTGTGTCTGTTCCTTTAAATGCAAATGAGCTGCTGCTCCCGGCACAGGGGGCGGAGCTTCAACAGCTTGTGTCATTTTACCTCACACACACACACTGAACATTTCAAAAACGTTTAGCCTTTTACGTTCAAACCGGAGTCAGAAAGATGGAGAGACTCAAGAAGAAGTGACAACATGTAGAAGCAACAGGACATTTCTGAATGGTTAGTTGATGAATTTATGAAGCTTATGTGGAGTTATCTTCTAGTCATTGATTAGCATATTCTGTCTTGATAATCTATAAATCGTGTTCCGGGGGCGGGGCTTATGTAAATTCTAGGGTTGGTGATGTCACTAACCCGGGAGGAATGTGGTGTAGTCTCTACCAGCCGTTTGTTGTAGTCCTTAAAAAGCGATTTCTTTAAAAGCAAATATCTCCCTTTGCTTTGAACTTTGAGTGTTGTAACTTTGCAGATGTTGTTTATGCTCAAACAGCAACATTACACACTAACTAAAGTTAGAAAAGTGAAATCATAATCAACCACCCCTTTTAAAGTGCTCTCCTGAAGTCCAGGTCAAGAGCAGAAATGCCACATTACATGTCGAGTAGGGCGGCACGATTAATCAAAATGAAACCACACGCAATTTGGCAAAGGCTTCGATTATTTTATGCGCAGTTTGTCAGAGTACGGCTGATCGGTAGTAAATGCTGCTTCATCTGAACACCAGAGGGCGTCTCACACACACACTCCACAGAAGTACGATAACACACATCATTCCAGGAAACCCCTATCGGTCATCACACACTCTGTATCTGAATAAACAGAAGATTGAGACGCTTTGATAGAATAAGGCAGTCGAGTGTTTAATCAGTGTCAGAAGCTCATCATCTCACAGAAGAGCTCAGCTGTCCTCATGAAGTGAGTTTGGAGTAAAAGCATGTTATTAAATGTCTTTTACTGGACAAGAGGTTCATAAATGCGTCTCATGTCTGGAAAGATGTTTGACGCTTGTTGCTTTTTCAAATGCACGTTTTAAGCGACTCAAACTCAGTGCAGCGTTTACTACTGATCACAGAGCCGTACGTCACTGACATGATGCACATAAAAAAAAAAAAATAATCGCAGCCTTTGCGAATGCATAATCGATAGGAATGCACCGATACCGATACTAGTGCTCGGGTGTCGGTCCAATACTCTGCTCATGTACTCATAAAACTACCCCGATGCAACCGCACCCGATACCACTTTAAGGGGCCGTTCACATACCGTGTTTCCGTAAAATGTTTCTCCTTCTTTCCACAAGCACTTGCGCTCCCATGGCGTCTGTCGTTATGAGCGGGCTTACCGCGCACCTACATTTGAAATGTGCACATGCAAAAAACGCGATATGTGAACGGCCCCTTATGGCAACCTGACATTAGCCTAACATCTCGTCAGTTGAGCGGGCAGGAGGAGGAGGAGGAGGAGTAATGTCAGCCGTTTGGAGATATTTTAAGATAAGCGATGATGATTAGGGGTGTAAATCGGAGCCTACATGACGATTCGATACGATACCGATTTCTTAAGCCAACGATTCGATTATTTTCGATACTTCAGAATTCCCTGCGATACGATTCGATTCGATTCAATACGATTCAATACTAGATTTTTACATGATATCTATTAAGTTTCAAATAAATCAACAAAAATAATAAATCATTTGCCTTTAATTGATAATACAGAATACAATTGCATGTCACAAAGAAATTGTTTTTCCACCTCCACGAATGAGACGAGTGTTGTTCATTATGTCGCCTTGTTGAGGTAAATTGTAGTTTTCCTTGCTTTACCGCGGTCTTAAAGTAAAAAAGATGACTGTGAAAAATAGTAGAATTAAATTAAATACATTTATGGTGAGATTACTACAATTTATTTAATTAAACGCATTTATGGTGAAATTACTACATTTTCATGTCAATCTGTGTTCATTTTGACCACGAAAAAACATGCGCTGTCACTTTAATTCAGCGCGTGCAGCACAGCACAAATAGACTCGGTGCGGAAACGATCTCTGCACTGCTGTGCACCGCAACTGGAACGGATCGACGGACCGCAACCGCGTGCAGTGTGAAAGCTCTGACCTGTTAACATGGGTACTGAAAAAAATACGCACTGCAAACGGAGTATGTGTGAAACGGGCGCAATCAGACAAACGCTCCATCTGTTTTCCTGAAGCCAAAATACATCCACACCCATGACTTGCCGCCGACTGGAGTGTGTAACATTTCACTGTCATTGCCAGCTCGCTCTGACGGATCCATGTCAGACTCAACAATGTGTGTGAACATAGATAGACTGTGAAACGTAAGTAACGCGTGTGAAGCGGTGTGAAGAAGACAATAATGAGGTTATCGCCACCCGCAGCTTAGTAGGTTGTACGCATATGTCGGAGCAGATGCTGAAAATAGACAGGCGGCAAAATAAACACGCGGTCGCATCGATGCATCGAATCGTCGGCTGTATAATCGATGCATCGATACGAATCGATTAATATTTACACCCCTAATGATGATAAAAGTAGAGCAGACTGCAAACTATGCTCTGCTAAATTGTTAAGAGGACGGGTGAGAAATAGCTCCTTTAACACAAGCAATTTGATTATACAAGTTGTATAGACCCTTTTACAGTTGGTAAACATGGTGACGTATTTGTGTGGGCGGGGCTTAGCTGGAGGCAGAAAGATCCCTCTGGCCGCTTCACTAACGCTAGTTTGCCAGTTTGTTAGCTTGTTTTTTAACAATGACTGGAGAAAATCCAATTTTGTCTTAATGTGCAAGGTCACTCACTGTCCAGGACCGCGATTGTTATTTGCAAAAGTTAATTTTAACGGCCAGAACCAGATTGGCTGACCCGTACACGCTCAGTCAATGGACGATCTGACAGGATTAACGTTAAAGCTACCTCCGGTTGAGTGGCCTGACTTCTACACCGACCCGATAGAGAAACCGAGGGTAAAGAGAAACTGATGGCATATATATATATATATTTAGATGCCTATAACTATGTGCTGAATGGTCATGTAAAGATTTGTGTGTATGATCCGCAGTTCTGCCTAGCCAGCGCCAAGAAGACGACAATGTAAAGAGTGGCACTACGGTGCAATTTTAAAGATGTGAATATTTTCTAGAAATAAAAATTCCAGATACAGCATACTCATTTTTCATTGATTCTTGCACCCAACAACACAACAAGATAACATTTAATAATAAAAATAATAATTTAAGCTCCTTATTATGTAGCCGAATCTGTGCTGGTTTGTATTGGCCGCCTCCAGTTTTCCGTTTGTTTTGCCTCCAGCTAACGCCGTGACGTAACTGTGACGTAGGCGCAAAAGGGGTCTATAGGCCTGTTTACTTTGCTACAGTCAGAGAGTAAAAAACACCTGATGAAAATAAAACATTGTTAGAAGAACTGTAATGGCATTATTAAGTACTCATAATGGTACTTGGTATTGGCGAGTACGCAAATGTAAGTACTTGTACTTGGTCTGAAAAAAAGTGGTATCGGTGCATCCCTAATAATCGCAATAATCCAAAAGGGTTTAAGCACCAGTTCATGTTAATTGTCCCTGATGTCGAGGCAGAAAGGCTCACCTTGATGAATCGGCCCACGATCTGCGACGTGTATTTGGGAAGCTGCTGGACTTTGCCATGAAGGATGAGGGACACGAGGATGTACTTCTTGTACGCTTCTAACATGATGTGACTGACAGCCATCGCAGGAGTGGTTATTGCCTGAAGATAGACAGAAAGATTCACTTAAGGCTAGAAGAGTAGAATAGATACTTATTTACTGGGAAATTAGACATAAGGATGCAAAATATACATATACATATATATATATAAAAAAAAAAAAAATTGGAAGAAGTTGCTACGGCTGCTTTGACGAGTGTCTGGTGTGGGAGTGTGTTTGAGTTGGTGTGTGAGAGTGTGAGTGTGTGTGTGCAAGTATGTATGTACAAAAGAGTGTATGTGTGCGAGAGTGTGAGTGTGCGAGAGTGTGAGTGTGTGTGCGAGAGTGTGAGTGTGTGTGCGAGAGTGTGAGTGTGTGTGCGAGAGTGTGAGTGCGAGAGTGTGAGTGTGTGAGAGTGAGAGTGAGCGTAAGAGTGTGAGTGTGTGTGTGCAAGCGTGTGTGTGTGTGAGTGTGTGAGAGTGAGAGAGTGAGTGTGTGTGTGTGTGTGTGTGTGTGTGTGTGTGTGTGTGTGTGTGTGTGAGTGTGTGTGAGAGTGAGAGAGTGAGTGTGTGTGTGTGTGTGTGTGTGTGTGTGTGTGTGTGTGTGTGTGTGTGTGTGTATGTGTGTGCGTCAGTGTGTGTGTGAGACAGTGTGTGTGTGTGAGTGTGTGCAAGCGTGTGTGTGTGTGAGTGTTTGTGTGTGAGAGAGTGTGTGTGTGCGTGTGTGAGAGTGAGCGTAAGAGTGTGAGTGTGCACGTGAGAGTGTGTGTGTGAGTGTGTGCAAGCGTGTGTGTGTGGGTGTGAGAGAGTGAGTGTGTGTGAGTGAGTGTGAGTGAGTGAGTGAGTGTGAGAGTGAGTGAGTGTGTGTGTGTGTGTGTGTGTGTGAGCAAGCGCGTGTGTGTGTATGTGTGAGTGTGTGTGTGTGTGTGAGAGTGAGTGTGTGTGTGTGTGTGTGTGTGTGTGTGACAGTGTGTGTGTGTGTGTGTGTGTGACAGTGTGTGAGAGTGTGCAAGCGTGCGTGTGTGTGAGAGTGTGAGTGTGTTTGTGTGAGAATGTGTGTGTGTGTGTGAGAGAGAGAGAGAGAACAGAGAACTGAGGGATTTGAAATGTTGTAAAAGTGACGCAGAGATGATGGTGTTTTATCACTCAACAGGAGAGTATGTGTTTTATTGAACAGATAAACTGTCTTGTCTCTCTAACAGAGTTCACTGTAAAGCATTATCTGTTGTGAAGATCATTTCATTACGGTTGTTGTAGCACTGTACTGAAGTTTATTTGCCAGGAAGTATCATGTCCATTAAAGCAACACCAAAGCACTTTTCCTCTTCGGTCCCCCTACAGGTTGGAAGCGGAATTGTCCATTATCGCTGTCGTAAATAATTTAGCCTACGGCAGCCGACCGTCGCACGCATGCTCTCTGTTTATCCAGCACCGGCTTTGGAAATAACGATGTCCACAGACAAGGTAGAGTATGTTGCATGATTTTATGAAAGTATGATGTATTGCGACATCAGAAACAAAGCAAAACAAAACAATGACATAGCTTGCTTTTTTTTTTGCTATTGTAACGCTTGTCGTAAAGCAAGTCAAATTTGTAGTTTTCTTATGTCTCTTTCGAACTACAGATCCGCTACCCGATCTAGCAAACTTGCATAGTGTGCGGTTATAGCCGATAGAGGGTCGCAAAGCGAATGCAGAAGTGCCGTTCACCCTGTTACAAGTTGATGAACCACTGAAACGATTTTGGAAACATTATTTTAAGGTACAAAAGAATCTTTGGTGTTGCTTTAATAGGTAAAGCTACAGTAACGTCCTCAGCTAGTCAGCTTGAGATCCTTTCCATCTAAACTGGTTAAATCTCTTAAGCCTAGCAGACTGAATGTTTAATTAGCGATAGGATAATCTCTCTATTTTTTTTAGTCATTTGAAAGAACCATATTCACCCACACAGTCTTGCAGAGCCGAAGCCCAACCTAAACGACGTTCTTCCACAAAATGCATGCAAGACTGCACAAAAAAATGAATACCTGTTCAAAGAAATACAGCGCCCGTTCAAAGTTCTTCAGACCCGTGTAGATCATGCCTCCATAGTAGTAATAACACAGAAAGGGCTTTGCATCGTACGCTCCGTTCTCCTTGCAAATATCCATCATGTCCAGCTCCAGGAACGGGACTGCAGGTTTGAAGCACTTGGCTAATAGGCATAACTGTAAACACAGGGCTGCATTATTATTAGTTGCACAATACACATCTGAAAAAGAAAAAGTCTGTTTAACCCTCTGATGTTTATCACTTATATCCTAAGTAGACACGAAAATCAGAACAGCGTGTGGGCAGAGTCAGCCAATCAGAACAGCGTGTGGGCGGAGTCAGCCAATCAGAACAGCGTGTGGGCGGAGTCAGCCAATCAGAACAGCGTGTGGGCAGAGTCAGTCAATCAGAACAGCGTGTGGGCAGAGTCAGCCAATCAGAACAGTGTGTGGGCGGAGTCAGCCAATCAGAACAGCGTGTGGGCAGAGTCAGCCAATCAGAACAGCGTGTGGGCAGAGTCAGCCAATCAGAACAGTGTGTGGGCGGAGTCAGCCAATCAGAACAGCGTGTGGGCAGAGTCAGCCAATCAGAACAGCGTGTGGGCAGAGTCAGCCAATCAGAACAGCGTGTGGGCGGAGTGAAAATGGATAAGTCGCTACATAATCAAACTCACAAATATTACACCATTTAAACATTATTAAAATACATAGGCTGAGTTACTAAAACAATCTTTGTCAAAGAATACACTTGTTTGTTCACAGTTTGAACGTTCTTGTTTCCATTTGTTTAATTTCAAGATCTGAGGTGAATTATCCATTGTTGCTTTTACAGCTTCAAAGCTGGAGCACTAAATGATATTCAGAGTCACATGACACGCTTTTAACATTAAATAAAGCATATAAACAGCACCTGAGATCATCATCGCCACACTTTGTGTTTGTTGTTCCAGCGCGACGTCGCAGAAAAATAGAAACCGTTTCTACAATAGAATCGTCGCGTGTCGCCGTCGCGGCTGGATAGGACACACACTCTCATTAACATGGAAAACAACCTTTTATCGCGCGACGTGTGTAGTTAGGACACGGTGTTACAGTTCCACAAGCTTCTTTTTTCATGAAATGAATGCACTTGATTTTGTTTCAATACTATTTATTCTTTAAAATGTTGTACTTTCATGGTACTAATATATAGCTTTTAATTAGGCACCATTTGTTTCTATATAAAAGACTCCTCAAAGGAGCGGTTTCCTGGACAGACATTAAGCCTAGTCCAAGACTAAAATGGGATTTTTAACCAGATTAACAGAAATCTGCTTTCTCTGTCATGGTTTTTAATTGTCCTAAACTTAAGTCTAGTCCAGAGATTAATAAACTGATTTCCTTGAGGAAGACTAGAGCTATTTCAGGACTAAACTGAGGCTTAAACTAAACCTAACACAAGGGAGGTTTAACTTCAGATTAATGTTGTTTCAAAGAGGACACATGGATTACTTGTTGACTATGTCAGTTAAGATCTATATATACATACATACACAAACACACGTCTTCTTTCAAACACAACATTAACCTCCTGGCAGGTTTGTTTAATTGTATTTATTTTATTTTTCATGGTCGTCAACAACAGTTTTTTTGTTAGGTTTATTTGTATATTCTTCCACAACACCGGTATTGAATTACCACTGTAATGTCCACAAAACAGTAAGGTAATAAAGCTTATGATTCAATCTTACCTGAAGTTGTTTTATTGCTCTAGATGGGTTCATTTGCATTGAATTAATTACAAATAGATTTCCAGGGATTCGTTTTCTTTGATTCCACAGCTGAAGTGTGCAGTTTATCTTTGCTGAGTAAAGTTTTTTCCTTGGATTTTCTTCTTGGTTCCATACAATTTTAAGCTTTTCATGGTTCATTCCATGTTTTATAGGCAAACTTAATTAAAGGGTTAGTTCACCCAAAAATTTAAATTCTGTCAGTAATTACTCTCCCTCATGTTGTTCCAACCCTGTAAGACTTTCGTTCAGAAAGTGAGAGCTGTCTCACTCCTCCATAGGCTTCTCTCTAATTAACACTTGCCGGCCCAGAAAGTTAGTAAAGAGAATGTTTAAAGGACAATTCCGGTATTTAACATGTTGAGTCTATTTTGTAGTTTGTTTTGGATGAACAAGAGTGGTGGACAAAGAAATTTTGACAATGGTTCCTGTCTCGACTCTTTGACTCGTTTAGAATCGCCTTTGACCGCTTCAGAGTGGCTGGCTACGGGCATGCACAAACATGTCCTTAAAACAACCCTTAACGTTCGTTTTCAAAACTGAGCAACTCACTGAGTGGTTAGTGGTGTTCGTTGATGATCCAAAACAAGTAGCGCAGCGAAATGTCGTGTTTTATTTTGGCATTTTGTAAAATCCCATTGATTTCCGTTGGAGGACTCATTGCTCGTTGATATTACTGCGCTACCGGAAACTGAAAGGGGGCTGTTTACATTTGGTTGTAGTCTTTTAGGTCTTTTCACTCGGTTCTCTGTCTCTAAGAAAGCTAGCGTGAGCAGAGCAACGGAAGTTGCGGAAGAGCGGAAGTTTATACGCGGTTGTGAGGTATCTGAAAAAAATAGTTCCACTACAGAAAAATAAACGGATTGAAATCATACATTGCACCGATATATTTGTTTTTAATCATCAACGAACACCACTAACCACTCGGTGAGTTGAACAGTTTTGAAAACGAACGTTAAGGGTTGTTTTAAGGACATGTTTGTGCATGGCCATAGACTCACATTCTAAAGCGGTCATGGGCAATTCTAAAATAGTCAAAAAGTCGAGACAGGACATCCAAAACAAAAAATAGACTCAAAGTGTTAAATACCGGAATTGTCCTTTAAAATAGTCCAAGTGACTACAGTGGCTCAGCCTTAAGTTTATCGAGTGACGAGAAAAATAACTACTTCAGAACGTAGGCTAACTATTGGCCAGCATTACACGTAGCACATGACCAGCGTCAGCCAATAGCGAGCCTCCATTCTGACATATAAACCAGAAGCGCTGCGCTGTTGCACTACGTGAACTCACTCAGAGAAACACACAGAAGAACATGAAGAGTTGAATAAAGTCATTATTTTAGGGTTTTTTTGCGGTTCGTCGCTTGATAAACTTAAGGTTGAGCCACTGTAGTCACTTGGACTATTTTAACAATGTCTTTACTAACTTTCTGGGCCAGAAAGTTTCAATTACCTAGAAGCCTATGGAGGAGTGAGACAGCTCTCAGATTTAATCAAAAATATCTTAATTTGTGTTCTGAAGATGAACGAAAGTCTTACGGGGTTGGAACAACATGTAATTATTGACAGAATTTTCATTTTTGGGTGAACTAACCCTTTAAGATTAGCACAAATGGTTTTAAATGTATTTTATTTGGTTTTAGTTAAGGACTTCATTGCCCAAGTTTTAGTAATCTGTGGCCAGTTGCATAAACTGTTAAGAACTGTCAAACTGACAGACTAACTGTCTTACAAGTTAGTCATCCAATTTTATTCTTTAAAACTGTTAAGAACTTTTTAAAGTCAGTAACATAAAAACGTAGATTGGTCTAATTTGACACCGAACAGTAAGACTGATTACCCCTAACTAACTTCTAGTTGGCATAATGGCTATGTTTATGCAACTGGCCCCTGTACTTAATCTGTGTTTCAGAAAGCCATGTTTAATTAATCGTTCTAGATTAAGTCCTACTCCCATCTTAATTTAAACGCTGTCTGTGAAACCTCCTGAAAGACTATCAAAGTCTCTTATCATGACAGATCTGTAGATTGTATTTGCATATTCATAGAACCGCGTATACTGAATAAGACAAGGGTGTCGAATTACATTCAAACTATTTTAAGGCATGAAAAAACACTTAAACATGTCATTTTGGTGATCAAAGATGAGTTTGTAGGGATAAAATGATTGACTACAGGGGGACTTTAAACAATTAAAATTCAAAAAAGTACAAATTTTCTGTCTAAAATTATCAAAAACCAACTTGGCTAATAAACATGTGGGCTGAAGTCGCCTGCGTTTCTTGCCAGAACGTTCTTTCATTTACTGAAACTGAAAATTTAAATTTCATTTCAATTGTTCATATTTGTCAGACATAATGTTTAGTTTGTTCTCTTAGCTATTACAATGACAGACTTTCCACTGCAATAAATAATAATAACCAAAACATCCCTGTATTATCATTTTCACAGCATTTACTGTTGCCTCTTACTTTGCTTACCACACAATTACATCTTTAATTATCTATAACAAGTTAATAACACTGCACTGACACAAAGTAATGTTCTCCGACTCCAGACTCACCTGACACAGGTCTGCGTGCACTGACGTAAGCTGATTTGTGTTCATCTGCATCTTGTCTATGGCCTGTTTAAGTATACTTATTCCACGCAAGGGCTGTGAAGAACAAGACAACTTAACATCACTCGTGTCATTTAAAGATAACAACTCTAAAATGACAGAAAGACACTTGCCTGTTTTCTTTCTACAAGGGCATTTGTCAACTGATGGCACAGACCAGCAACTGAAAGGAGAAAAAAAAACTTAAAAAGAGGAATACAAATGAAACAGTAGGCTCGTCATTTCCATTACAGATTTGCGCAAAACTTTTGCGATTTTTTCCGAAATGTCGACAAAAAACTATTGCGAAATGACGCCGTTTTCATTAACTGATGTTATGCGACTAAAACTTTATTTTCCTCTTGCGATAAATCATTCCAATCATCATGGCGACAGATGTTGGTAGGTTAACATATATCTCAGCCATTATTATTAATGGAAGGAGACGTATGTGTGTTATCCAAGCATTAATGGCAAGACCCTTATACTGGGAGCGGCTCATATGAGGGTGTTTCTCCCTCATTTCTGTTTCGAGGTCTTGATTGTTAGCCTGGTTACAACCAGACCATTCTCAGTAGTAACTGAGTTATGGTCTGGCAAAGCTTCATTAATAACTCATTTCCAAAGGGGCGTCACCAACGGACGTCGCTCAAATGCCTCTGGGCGCAATTGGATAGATCTAAAACCAATCAGAGCGATCGTCATCGTAGGGCTGCACGATTAATCGTATTTTAATCGCGATAACGATATCTGCCTCTCTCGATTAATTTTTAAAAATCGTCGCGATATTTGCCCGCTCGTTTTTTATCCTGAAAACGCTTTTTTATTAGACATTTGCATTATCTTGCATTGTAAACAAGTCCCCACTAGCACTGATGTTTGTGGTTGCCAGATCTGAATAGCTTAAATCTCCCGAATTATCCAAACAGAGCTTTTCTCTTACATTTTATGCCCTCCGTGTTTTACTTAGTCGGTGCAATCTGGCAACCCTGCGCGTGCGCTCTACACTGCGGAAAAAGCACTGATCTCCACAGCGATATTCTGTTTGCTTGAAATTGTTATACAGCCAGTCTGTTTCTTCACAAGCCACTTGTGCTGTTTGTGTGACTAAATCTGTTTCTAAATGAGTTTCACTGTTCTATTTTTTGAAGTTTAAGTTTTTACCAGTTTTCAAGATGTGTCGTGAATCAGTTGAAAACGACAGCCACTGCCCGTTTTCAGTGTGTATCAACAAGTAAGTTAACGTTAGACTATTTTTCTCTGCAGTACGAATTTGCTGAGCGATCTGGATCTTTACTTTGTCTCATTTTCAACCGAAATGTGTCGCTTAGAAGATCTAATTTGAAGACGCATCACAAAACGCTTTAACGTTAAATCATGCCATTTGTATTGACTTGCTGTCTGAGGAAGTTGTAGCAGTTGGAAAATGAAGTCTGATGGTTTGAAATTAACACCCGCCAAATGCGGCTAAAAATTAACTTTGGCGGGAATCTCTGTCAAATCACTGGCCAATTTGGCATGTTATTATGTTTACTCACTTTGCTGGGGAAATCCGTGTAAACCAAATCTGCTTGGATTTTGCGCAAATACTTGTGCAAAACCGCTAACTGACTCTTCTCTTTCTATGTAGATTCTCAAATGAGAATAATCGTGAATAATTATCGCGATTATAATTTTGAGCAAAATAATCGTGATTATCATTTTAGCCATTATCGTGCAGCCCTACGTCATCGTGTAAAGCCATATGCTGCGTCCCAATTCGCCTAAGTTACACTACGCCATAAAAGTATGGACTCTTTTTGTGAAGAAAAGGTATTTACTTTTGAATGTGTAGCAAAAAAGTAGGCAAGCTTTGGGACATACTACTTCGTCATCTTTATCGGACGGATCTGTCGCGTGCATCCCGTCATGTAAACTGCCCTGTCAATCATCTTATCACAGTTCAAATCCTCTATACGCTGATTTCACGCAGCCGCCATTTTGAAATCGAAAGTGAGGCTCCGGTGGGAAAACCCCCGGAAGTAAAGATAAACAACAATGCCTTTGGACTACCAATCTGAAGCTGCTGCCGCGATTTACACTTTTGGATGTTAATATCCAATATAGGATATGTGTATAGTTCATTCCTGCTTCTTTTTTTACTTTCTGAATTATATAAAAAAATATATTTTATTTATAAATGAATTTCACTGTATATAGTCTAAAGTATGAAAGAAATGTATGTACAGTTTTAGAATTGACACAACATCATTAAACACAACAATACTCCATCGCATTCACGACTCTCCTAAAGGCCACACTTCCGGTTTTCTTCCCACCGGAGCCTCGCTTTCGATTTCAAAATAACGGCTGCGTGAAATCAGCGTATTAAATCTAATTTAATTTCCTACCGTTTCGGAGAGAAATGTAGTAGCACGTTCATCTGCCAGTGGGTCTTTCATGGAGACTGTCCTCATGTGTTTGCAATTTCGATATAATAATGTGCGCTTCAGCAACGAACGTCGCTCAAATGCCTCTGGGCGCAATTGGATAGACTCAAACCAATCAGAGCGATCGTCATCGTGTAAAGCCCGCCTCAACGTTTCTGATTGGTGCCGCGATTTCGACGGATTAGAAATGGGCTTGAATGAGCTCTTTGCCAGACTACTTGCAGAGCAAATCTAAATTTGCCGGAAGCTGTCTGGGTTTTCCCATTGTGGCATTTCTTTGTTGTTTAGAATCCATTATTCCTGTAATTCTTTTGTCTTTTATGAGTTTAATAAAGAACTCTGTCTCGTATTCTGTCCAAACACACCGCGCCATCTACGTCAGGTGACCTGTAAATGCGCAAAACTGTTTACATTGCATTTAAATTGACGAATTTCCATTGGGCGTATTTTCAATTCGCAATTTTAATTTGCACAATTTGATAATGGTAATGGAAACGCGGCTAGTGTGATGAAAAAAACAAACAAACAAGCTGAGGTGTCTTCGTACACGTGTCTGTGGCGTATCGGATGTGCTCTCCGTTGCAGGTGCTGATGAAGAGTTGGACTTGGGAAAACAAGGTCTCGAAATCAGGGATGTTTGGCATGGAAAACTTCACAAACCTGCAAGACAGTAACTCTTTCAGACGGCCACAAAACACCTCATGAACTCTCAGTGCTATAAAGGGACTCAACAAGTGACGGACTTACAGAACCGCTAAAACACCAAGCGAGTGCTCTTGGATGTCCAACGCCCCGAGAACAGTGTCCAGATGGGAGAGATTCTTGGCCAGAAGCTCCCCGCTTTTATTGATCAGTTCACATAGTTGAGTCATCTGACCTGAGAAGCACATGAAAACATGATTCATGTTAGTGATATTATTCTGAAGTTAATGCACATGTGATCAAGGTCTAATTTTTTGTTCGTTAAATGATGATGAACAGTTCTGTCTCTCTGCAGATTGTCTACACGTGACAGAAAAACATTGATAAGAAACATCAAATCTTTTTGTATTTGATTCTTCATACATCCAACACATCAATTATCTTTTTCAGTGGCAGAGATGTCATAACTTTAAAATTGTTTTTTATCATAAAAGATCTTTAAGTCAGCCATTTGGCATGTATTTTGCTCTATGTATATGAATTTTAATTATATTGTCCATCTCCAATTAACCAGTATCTCAGATATTGTAACAATCTTTTAAAAAAAACACTTGATGAAAGCGGAGACCCAAATAAATCTGTATAAGTACAAGTGAAAATATTGTTTCTGACTCCTCTTTACAGAAATATCACAAGTTGTTAATATTTTTTATCCATGATGTCAACGCAACTAATAGTAAGATCCGGAAGAGAACCAATTACAGGTTTACTATTATTGTTATGAAGGTATTTTATGCCATATTTTATAAATGACTCAGCTAACATGACACGGTCAGTTATTTCATTAATATAAAAGCTAAGCGGTTATGATGTGTAAATATTCAGCAGCTTTACGTTTTTTATTAGTAGTCGGACGAACAGAGTAAGATAAACAAATACCATGTGTTACTGCCTGAAGTATAAACAGCTAGCATGCTATCACGCTAACTAGTTTTAGCATTAAGCTAGTTAGCCCAAGGATTCGTTACTCTGAGTGTTCACGAGCGGTGTAAATGTCCGTACCTTGAGCGGAAAGTTGCCGCACATTATTCACGAACTGCTCCAGAGCTGAAGCCATCGTTTTTGCGCTTTTGAGAGGATGTTTTTCATTCAAATGTCAGAAGCAGCTTTCCAGTACAGAAGGGACGGGCCCTCAGCCGCCAACAGTAAACAACAAATATCGCGAGGTTTGAGTGACAGCTCAGATTCCACGAGATTTCACTCTCACTGGAAAGCAAACTCCGTAGAAGAGATAATTTTGAGGTAATATAAGATTTCACTTCACAAACACATACCTATTATTTATTTAGAGCTAAATGTTTAATTACAACAACAAAAATCACAGGATTTGGACTTTGAAAATGGACATGTATCTTTAAGGAATAAAAGGAACATGTCATTATTTCTTCCGGTACAAAACAACAAAGACACTCTCTGACTGGAGAGATGATCAACTTCTTAATTTGCGAGCAAAAGAAGCCAGGATTGATAGTTGAATTAAGACTCTGCTTGGGGTGAATAGTTTAGGTTAAGATCTATTTTAAAATCTCTGTTAAATAATAATTTAATGTATTATAGGTTAAAGTCCAAATCTTTATATTTTTCATTATTTTAGAGAAAAACATTAAAGAAATAGTTAAGCAAATAAGTATTTGCTTAGCTTGTGAGCTTACTGAGAAAAGTTTAGTTTGCTCATGTATATCTTAGGATATGTGGCATAATTTAAAAGATATTAGAAAAAATGAAATGTTAGAATATGTTGTAGGATTTTCTATTTGTCTTAAAAGTTCTGTCAGCCTTAAAATCTATGATTTTTTGATTATGATTTTTTTTTTTTTTTTTTTTTGCAGAATAATGGTTAATGTAGTTTTTCAGCAGGAATTCTTCCGTTAAACATTATTATTTAAAAAAGTTTGTATAATGGTTATAAGTTATCGTTGAAAAATCAATTCCCTAGTATGTAGAAAATGAATGGAGTTTTTTACTTCCGGAAACCGACTGTTGAATCGCTTTGGGGGTCCATCCATAGACAGTAAAAGAAACCCATAGATATGTATACATAGACGTCAAATTCGGCCACTCCAGGCATGTCGGTGCGTCCGCCATCTTGGAACGGTCAGTGTTTCGCCATTCACAGTAAGAATCAATGATAATGAATCAAAAGATTGAATCAACAATAACAAAGAATAATGATGCCATAACATTGTGCTGCTTTTGGTTGTGAAACAGCCTAGATTTAAATTCCAGAAGAAATGGGATAATAACCTTTCAAGGTTGGGAATGTGTTAGTTTGTGTTTGTTGTGTATTAATTCAATATTACATGTGTTTATTCTGTGTTAGCAGATGCCTTCGTCTAGTTGCATTGTGTTAGTTTAGCAAAATGATCTGCTGAAGTCTATTGCAGGAAGAGATATCCATACATGCGTCTAACTACGGTTGCAGATGCTCAGTCAACTTGCTCTCGAGTGATCACGGACCGTTCCAATATGGCGAACGACTTACAGAGACACAGTGAGGCATCTATGTTTGTATTTCTACAGTCCAACGGATACTAGAGAATCCTAGACGAGTGCGCGATCTCTCTTTTCGCAAATAGCCTCGGTTTGTTGTTCACTGACAGTGTAGAGCAAAATAGCCACTAGTTTTCAGCATGATTTTGAGTATGTAAACAAAGTGGTCAGATTAAAAACCACACACACTACTGTATCAATACGAAACGTGCATCATTTCGCAAATAGCTGCTACTCCGCGTTTGACTTTAGCTGACATTTGCTCTGCTGTAAACAAATGCAGATTCGGGAGGTCAACACTGTTATTCAACACCAGCGACCGCTGGAAAACCATGAGACCCTCTGACCCCACAGAAACTAACAAAAGACTCCGCAAGAGTCGCACAAACGCGTTTACAATGTGCAAAACAATAGAGAGCCAACAGAATGAGATGTGCTAGCAATCAGCATCACTAGCATAAGGGTTAATGCACACTGTCAAGTGACTAACGTTGGATTTGGACTGTTATTAAGAGGTTTATGATGAGTTTATTTCCGAGGATTGTACGGTGGCTCGAGAGGAGATCTTCCTCGTTCCACTTTCACTATCAAAGCAGAGTAAACATGTGTACGAACAGCAGAAGACTGCGAGTTCTGGTGGACATGGACGGGGTCATCGCGGACTTCGAGGGGGGGTTTCTGAAGAAGTTTAAGGCGAGGTTTCCCAACGAGCCTTTCATATCATTAGAGGACCGAAGAGGATTCTGGGTGTCCACACAGTATGGAGACATGAGGAGTGACCTGTGTGTAAGTGTGTGTGTGTCAGACGTGTGAAATAATAGTCTGTTTGGTTAAATGGAAGAGTTTATTGAACCTTAAGACTAAATATAGTTTAAAAAATATTTTTGCGTATGTGTTTTATGTTTTATATCATATTCATGGTTTATATAGTATGATATAGTGAGAATATGGAGGAAAAAACATATTACAAAAATATGTAATTTGCTGCAGATGCTGATATTTATATGGACAAAACGTGATGCTTGTAATGCAAATCAAAGAGATATAACTGATGTTTATGCATATAAATATCAATATCTGCCAAATGTAAATCAATGAGACCTTTATAACAAACAGTACAGCAGATACTAACATAAAATGCATATAACTAACTTAGTAAATATCATGTCTTAGTAAGATTATATATAAATGCATAGTTTTATTATCAAAGCTCTGTAGTTTTAAAACATAGGCCTATAATGCAATGCAATATAATGATGATTGAGAGATGAACAAATAAACCTGATCAAAAGCCTGATCATCATATTTGTTACTCATAACTTTTCCAAAAAAATATGTATGGATAATCACGTAAACCTGCTTCAGTCCATTTGAAATATTACTAACAATATCAAAGTTTATTTAATAAAAATCAGTGCAGATTTGACAGCAGAAAGACACTGAAGGTTTTTACAGTAATACTAACAGGCTTTTACTTGACTTTTTTTAATTTATTTTATTTTATTTACAAACTACCTTGTAACCAATCAGATCAACGTGTGATCGTCAACGAGTTTATATCTGAGCTGAGTGAGTGAGTGGAGGCGGGGCTCATTTGCATATTCATAGAACCACGCATACTAAATGAGCAAAGGGTGTCGAGTTACATTCAAGATATTTTAAGACATGAAGATTTTTTTTTTTCAAGGAATTTATTTTTAAACGTCATTTTGGTGACCAAAGCTGAGTTTTAAGTGATAAAATGATTGACTACAGGGGGACTTTAACATTCATCAGGAATAGTGAGCTGCCACACAAAGATGTTGTTAAAAACAAAATTTTCTTTAACTTCTAATCAAAGTTTGCTCTGATTGCAGGACAAGGCCATCAGCATTTGGGAGTCAAAAAACTTCTTCATGGAACTGGAGCCTCTTCCCGGAGGAGTCGAGGCGCTGAAGGAGATGTCCAAGATGGAGAAGTAAGATTTCAACTAGATATGTCATTCATTTTATTTGTTGCAATCATGGAAATCAAATACCTAAATCACCCTATTATAAACCCGCCATCCTCCAGAAGATCTTGCATAATACACAGATAAGCGCAGCTGGTAATAGACGATCTCCCTTGAGTAAATGTTTGTCGGGATATTATCATCTGACTTACTTTCTCTTCTCTTCCCCCAGTACAGATGTCTTCATCTGCACCAGTCCAATAAAGCATTACAGCTTCTGCCCGTATGAAAAGGTGAGATTCTCTTAAACTGAGCTTCATTTACACAGTCAAACCTAAATGTATTCAGCCGCCTTCAACATTTCTCACATTATCACAATTTATTCGCTATAGTTTAGAAAATGGTAATAAAATATGAGCAGAACTCAGTTGATATTTGACTGGTTTTGTCCGTCCTTCTGTTAGACTGTCTCACACATGAATTATGTTGAATATCTGTCAGCTGTTAAATTTAACTACACAATTAGATAATACCAGTTTAGCTCAACCAATCACCAAGCAATGCTTCATTTTGTTCAGTCTGTGTGTAAAAAGAGCATTAGCAATTAAAGAAAACACACTTCAGCAAAACATGATCAGGTCAAAGTGTCCGAATCATTTTTGGTCCCAAATGTCACTGGTAGTCGCTGTATGAAGAATTTTTGGGTGTAATATGTCACAGTTTGCTATATTTTGCTCTCCTCACTTACAGAAATGAACTATAGTGTCCTGCACACACTAGAAAAAAAAATGTACAAAATTATATCTGGTGTCTGAATAATTTTTGGTTTGACTGTAGATGCATGTTGGTCTGATTTTCAGGGTCAGTGACGTCACAATAATTTTTTGTCTCGTAATATCAGTAAATCGTCAAAAAATGTAAGTGTGATACAACTATCTTGATATTTTATAACAGAAAATGTCATCAAAAATCTTTGGTAGTTATTCTTCTGTTATTTGTTAGTATTTTGGAAAAAAAATACTGCTACTTTTTTTTCTTGAAATCCTATAACTGTTTATTTACAGGTTATTTATATATATATATATATGTGTGTGTGTGTATATACATATATATATATGTATATGTTTATATGTGTGTGTGTGTGTGTGTGTGTGTGTGTGTGTGTGTGCTGTATGTGTCATGTATGTATGTATGTATGTATGTATTACATGTATGTAGTAGGTACTGTGTATATACAGTGCAATGCATAAGTGAATACACCCATGCTAAAGTTGACTAAAAAGAGGAATAAAAAATCATCTTTTGGAAATTGAACTTAATGCCTTAATTTAAAAAATTAGGAAAAATCCAACCTTTAAGGACACCAATTTTCTTGGTGAATGAATAATGTATCGTAAATAAATAAATGTTCTTCCTTAAAATACAGGGTGCATAAGTCTGGACACCCCTATGTTAAATTCCCATAGAGGCAGGCAGATTTTTATTTTTAAGTATTTTTTTTTTATTAATTTTTAGGATACTATGCATCCTGATAAAGTTCCCTTGGCCTTTGGAATTAAAATAGCCCCACATCATCACATAGCCTTCACCATACCTAGAGATTGGCATGGTTTTATTACAGTTAGCCTAATAGCTGGTTTGATTTGCATTGAGAGCAATGCAAATCAAACTAGCTTTTAGGCTAACTGAAATAAAACCATGCCAAAATATGATTTTTTATTCCTCTTTTTAGTCAGCTTTAGCATGGGTGTATACACTTATGCATTGCACTGTATATATATATATACATACAGTGCTGGTCAGAATTATTTGCCCCCTTGGTAAATATGATCAAAGATGGCGATTAAAAAAATATTTTATTAAAAAAATTAGCAAAAATCTAACCTTTTATTGAAGTAAAAGAATTGAAACTTTTACTTCAATAAAAGGTTCGATTTTTGCTAATTCTTTTAATAAAATATCAAAAGGATAAACAATGCAGATTTATTTTTTATAGCCATCTGTGATCATATTTACCAAGGGGGCAAATAATTATTTTTATATATATATATATATAGTTATTGTTAAATAATCAATACATTAAGGATTTAAAAAATATAATAGAGATTATATATTATAAGATATCATTTTATATAATATCCTGTTTTCAACAATAATGCATCTAGAGTCGGTATTTCAGTGCATTTTCTTCCCATTTCCACGGTTTCCTCTCATCGTGTGTGTTTGTCCACAGTACGCATGGGTAGAGAAGCATCTGGGCCCCGAGTTCCTGGAGCAGATCATCCTGACCCGAGACAAGACCATCGTGACCGGAGACGTCCTCATCGACGACAAGCCTGATATCCTCGGTGAGTAAGAGC
Organism: Vimba vimba; assembly: GCA_022828995.1. Taxonomy (NCBI): domain Eukaryota; kingdom Metazoa; phylum Chordata; class Actinopteri; order Cypriniformes; family Leuciscidae; genus Vimba; species Vimba vimba. Next base: position 2,339,793 of record CM040831.1, on the reverse strand, counting down.
TGCCGTGGATCAGGTGTCCGTGTGTCTGAGCTCTGAGGGAAACACGCGTTTGTTTTTCCAAAGCGGCAACTTTCCAATCTCTCTCTTGTATCAACACTGAAGTGACTTAAACTGCAGTTCATCCACTGGCCACTAGAGACCGGCTGCAGAAGAGACTCAATCCCATAGACCTCCATGTTAAAATGCCCAACTTTACAGCAGAATAAAACATGTTTACAGCCTGGTGCAAAAAGTGGTTTTGGTCTATATAGCAAATTTTGCTATTCATGACGACTGTGAGAGGAGTAAATATTTTTATAATTCATCCGCTTAAACTATATTAAGTTTTAAAGTTCTGCATGATTAAGGGCGTGGCCTCTTGATTGACAGGTGGATTGCCGCTGATGTCACTAATAGACGTTTTTTATTTTTTTATTTTAAAAATTACAACTACAGTCAGGTAATGAGTAAACAAACAAACACACAAAAAAGACATATATAAAGAAACAGTGACAAACTTAACCGTTAAACAAAAATGTGCAAATGCTTACAGATTGAAACACACTTTGCAGCTTTCTTATTCTACAAACCCAATATTGTGTTTCGGTATTGTTGAATTTCTGATTTTAAAATTAAAAACAAAGGCTTGTTTCCTCCGAATTTACATTTATTTATACTAAATTGTGCTAAAAGAAGAAGCAGATTCATTAAGTAATATTCCTTATGAATATTTTTAAAGCACATTTGAAAGCTGGGTATGATATGAGCCTTAATAAAGGAACAGAAATCTGACCAAAAACAACCTGAATGAGGACAACTCCAAAATAAATGATAAAATGCTTCATCAGATAGACCAAAAATTGTATCAATATCACAATTAAATCTGTTCACAAGATAATAATTACATGGGTAATATTTATAAATGAGTTTAAGTGAAATTTTCTTTGATTTTGTGTGTGATTAAATATTTCTGAGGAAGTTTCCAGATTTTATTCCATAACAGATTATCAGCACAACCATCCCAAAAAGATATAATAGCAGGTCTGGAGACAATATCCCTTTGAAACAAAGCCCGTACGACTGCTAGCCGTTTGTCTGTTAGCGTCACGTCTCGTCAGCTAATCCAGCCTTTTGCCCGTTTTCGTTTATCCGGTGTGGTGAAGTGATGAGTCCCAGTTTAGGACCCCAGTAATATGCCTGATCTAAAGCTGTTCTCGCGATTCTTAATGTAATCAATCAAACTTTAATTCATGTAATAATCTTTTATTTTTATTCTGATCATTTATATAGTTAAAGTGAAAGAAAATGCATTTTTAGGTATGTTTTGCGACATTGTTAATTGTTATTAAGCACTCAGGCATAATATAATTTTTTTAATTACCCAGCTGAAGTTGAGACTTTGTTTAAGATCAAAAGTAAGCTGGTCTGTCCTGTCTCAGTGTGTTTCACTGTGTGAGAACATGGTGTGTGTGTGTGAGAGAGAGGCGTGGCTTGTCGGACATAGCAACAGTAACTAAAAGGGGCGGGTCTTCACGAACGGTCAATTCAGCTCATTGCAGTTTCCGCCAGTAGTGGGCACTCATGCAACGTAAGCAGTGAACGAGACGGAGGGAAGTTAGCGAGTGAAGGGCATGACGATTTTGGACTGGAACGCAGCCGGGAGTGAAACGCTGCCAAGATGGCGACGACCGGCTCCGCCCACTTTGGGCTTCAAAAACGCTCTTCAGAAACACTATGTGTGATATGTGACCCTGGACCACAAAACTAGTCACATGGGTAAAAAAAAAATTAACTGAGATTTATATGTCACATGAAAGCTGAATAAATAAGCTTTCCATTGATGTGTGGTTTGTTAGGATAGGACAATAGTTGGTCGAGATGCGACTATTTGAAAATTTAAAGGTGCAAAACAATCGAAACATTGAGAAAATCTCCTTTAAAGTTGTTCATTTATGTTCTCGATTGTGCAGCATTCACTCACAAAAATACATGTTTTATATATTTACAGTAGGAAATGTACTAAATGTCTTCATGGAACATGATCTTTACTGAATATCCTAATGATCTTTTTGGCATAAAAGAAAAATTGATAATTTTGACCCATACAATGTATAGTTGGCCATTGCCACAGATATACCAGTGCGACTCGTGACTGGTTTTGTGATCCAGGGTCACATATTTGTTTACAGCTTCGTAATTCCATATTATTTTTACAGTCTATGTTTTTTCCCGTTGAAGGTGTGGAGCCCAATCCCACGTGGGAACACGTTCTCTTCACCGCCTGCCACAACAAACACCTGGAGAACCCTCCGCAGCGCCGGCTCCTGTCCTGGGCCGACGACTGGAGAGCCGTTCTGGCCAGCAAACGCTAGTGAGACACGACAACACATCCCATCATGCTCTCCTTCGACAGGGAATCCAGATCTGATAGAGACGGAGCGACGCGCGTCACAATCTGAAAACCACACGCACACAATGGAGAAAACAAGCCGACCGTCTCCATTGAGTTTGCATTGCGTGAAGCTGCCTCCTCCTCATTTATGACTTATAGGGTTAGTTCACCCAGAAATGAAAACTCTGTCAGTAATTACTCCTCGTGTTGTTCCAACCCCGTAAGACTTACGTTCATCTTCGAAACACAAATTAAGATATTTTTGATTAAATCTGAGAGCTGTCTCACTCCTCCATAGGCTTCTAGGTAATTGAAACTTTCTGGCCCAGAAAGTTAGTAAAGACATCGGTAAAATACTCTAAGTGACTACAGTGGCTCAACCTTAAGTTTATCAAGCGACGAGAAAAATAACTACGTCAGAACATAAGCTCACTATTGGCCAGCATTACACGCATCACATGACCAGCATCGGCCAATAGTGAGCCTCCGTTCTGACGTACAACCCAGAAGCGCTGCGCTGTCACACTCACTCAGAGACACACAGAAGAACATGAAGAGTTGAATAAAGTTGTTATTTTAGTTTGTTTTTGCGCACAAAAAGTATTCTCGTCGCTTGATAAACTTAAGGTCGAGCCACTGTAGTCACTTGGACTATTTTAAACATTGTCTTTACTAACTTTCTGGACCAGCAAGTTTCAATTACCTAGAAGCCTATGGAGGAGTGAGACAGCTCTCAGATTTAATCAGAAATATCTTAATTTGTGTCTGAAGATGAACAAAAGGGTTGGAACAACATGAGGGAGAGTAATTACTGACAGAGTTTTCATTTCTGGGTGAACTAACCCTTTAAAAGCTTGTTTTTAGGGGTCGACAGCTTCTAAAAACGTATTTCTGTGTTTTTTTAGCTTGTTTGCTGCGCACACTGCAGCTTTTAGACACTGTTTTGTTTTTTGTTATAAGTCATAAATGACGAGGAGGCGGCTTCACACAATGCAAAGTCAATGGTGACGTTTGGATTGTTTCCCCCCCCGGTGTGTGTGGTTTTTAGATTATGATGTGTGTCACACTCTCTCTATCAGATCTCTGGGAAAAAAAACATCCCATCATGCTCTCCTACGACAGGGAAACGAGCTCTGATGGGTAAACCGCTCCTGTATCAGCCCTCATTATTCTGTAATGATCCTTTATACGACGGGGAAACACACTGTGTTTTTGTAGGACACACAAGTTTTTCATGCAAGACTTTTTATTTGTTTACGTGCATTCAGAGAGAGCTCACATATTCATCGTTTACATCACGCATACACTGCCTTTCTACAAAGGGGAGATTGAATATTGAAATACTTTTTATGCTCCCGTCCAACCTCACTTATGCACATGCGAACACGAGCATGAGCGATTTTTCACTGGTTTTCTCTCGGTACGTTAACATGAACGCATGATTCATTTATTATGAAGTATAGTTTTAATTCAGGGAGAGCCACTGAAAAAAGGGATCAGTTGACGTAACTTTAAAAAGAAAATAGGAAACCTGTTGTCTTAAAATTATTAAGTAAATAAACTTCTGCTTAATCAAAAAAATTAAGTAATGTCAATTACTTGTCAAGTTCACATAACTTAATTTTTTCAATTAAGCATTAAGTTTATTTACTTAAGGCAACGGGTTTACTAATTTTTTAAGTAAGTGAACTGATCACTTTTTACAGTGGACTGCATACAAGACACGTTTGAATGTTCTGTCTTATGTTGTTTGATGTGAATGCATGTGTTTCTCTGGGTGTGTGTTGCACTCTTGACACTAGAGGGCGCTATGAGCACATGGCTTTATTATAATGCCCGTGAAGAAGGAAAAAAAAGTGTTGCTTTTTAATTTCGGTTAATACTTTATTAGTTTGGAATGAATATTTTAATAAACTTTTTATGCATTTTGAGGATAGGTGTTTGGTTTATGGTTTGGCAGGTGCATTACCTTTGGCTGTCATGGATGAGAACGGACCATTGAAATGTTTGGGGTCGGTAAGATTCATTAAATTGACTAAGTTACCTTACAAAAGATTTCTATTTAAAATAAAATACTGTTCTTTTGAACGTCCAATTCATCAAAGAATCCAGCAAGAATAAAATGTATCACGGTTTAACCATGTTTTCATGTTTCTTGAGCATCAAATCATCATATAAGAATGATTTCTGAAGAAGACTGGAGTAATGATGCTGAAAATTCAGCTTTGATCACAGGAATAAATTACATATATTCACAGAAAACAACTATTTTAGATTGTAAAAAAAAAAAAATCGAATAAATGCAGCTTTGGAGAAGAAGCAAATCCTTCAGAAATAATCCTAATATGCTGATTTCCTGCTCAAAAAACATTTCTGATTATTATCAGATGTTGATAACAGTCGCTTTTTGTGGAAACTGAAATCTTTAGTAATATAAAAATGGCTTCTCTGTCACTTTTGATCACTTAAATGCGTCCTTGCTGGATAAAAATCTTAATTTCTAAAAAATAATAAATAAAAAAATCTTAATGACCCCAAACATTTGCACAGTAGCGTAGATGTAATATATCTGCAGATGTGTGAGAGCAACACTACTGTCTCAATCACAGCGTTCCTAAAACGGTTTTATCATCCGTTGATTAGAACAAACAAACAAAACATAATCTTCTAGATGACGAGGTTAGGAAATAAACACTGTTTTCAGTCCGTCACTATCATTTTACAAGCTAAACCTATCAAAGTTATATCGTTAAATAATTGGTAACACTTTACAATAAGGTTTCATTAGTTAGTTAACCACATTAGTTAAGATGATCTAATAATAAACTGCACTTCCACCGCATTTGTTAATGTTAATTTAAACATTTACTAATGCATTATCACTGTAAAATCAAAAGTACAATATTTGTTAACATTAATTAATGCACTGTGAAGTAACATGAAGATTAATAAATACTGTAACAAATGTATCGCTCATGATTAGTTCATGTTAGTTAATACATTAATGTTAACTAATGAACCTTATTGTAAAGTGGGTTACACTTTATTTTAAGGTATCATTGTTACAGTGTAATTATATATTTAAGTACTGAGTAATATTAATTAACTACATGTACTTACTATAGGGTTAGGGTTTGGTTGAGGGTTAGTTGCATGTAATTATGCATAATTTACTGTTATTACTATGTAACATATGTAACAGGACACTGTAAAATAAAGTGTTACCAAATAATTAAATGTGCAAAATTTGAACTGAAAACACTAAAATATTCATACTTGAACAAACCGATACTCTCTAGAACTTTCTTTATCCAATGATGGTTCCAGTTTGAAGGGTGTTGCATCAAAGGTCAAAGGTCACATGATCTCTTCCTGAAGGCTGAAGGATTAACCCGGAGGTCGTGAGAGAGGTCGCCTCAGTTCTTCAGTGATGTTTGACCAACACTGCTGATGCATTACACTTTTTTTGTCTGCGCTTCCTTTTGTCCTCAAACTATTATCATTATTTTAATTTTTTTTTCTTGTGCTTTGTGCCATGCAATTTAGAAGTAGATATGAATTAATTTGTAAATGTTCATTTAAAAAGTGAAGTTTACACACAAATACTGATGATCAAGAAGTGGTGCTAGTGTCTCTTCACCTGAATAAATAGCCATGAATACCAAAGCTATTGTGTTTTCATTATTATCAACAGTTCATCTCTAGAAGTGGGTCTTATACAGGTAATCTCAGCTATTTAACATTTATGTTTGGATGAATTTTGTTTTTTTTAAATAAAATATTTTAACTGTTATAGGATATAATGGGACTAAAGGCACACCATAAGAAAAAAATGTGCTTTTCACTACTTTCATAGTGTATGATTGCAGAAAATATATATATATGTTTGTATTGAACATGTATTTGAGCAACCGGTTTTGTGTGAAAATAAATCATAAAAGTGGTTTATTAAAAATCTCATAATGTATGAGGTGGCGAGGCTTTTACCCCTCATTGATACAAATACTTTAGCTAAAATAATGTGTTTTTAATAATGTCTTGTTCAAAACAATCACTATGGCAAAGTTTGTACTATTTTCTGTTTGTTTCGATAAAATTATTAATTTTTGTTCATTAAATATACTGTCATTAAAATGTTAATATGAAAATATATTTTTAAAAATACAGAAACAAAATGATTTTAAGAAGTAAAGATTCCGAAAGCATTGAAGGAGATCACATTATAATTTGATGTATATTTACAGTAGTAACGATAAAGTATATTTTATTATATGGTATGATTAATATATTTTCAAATGGTTTCATTATAAATATATGTGGACACCTTAATATATGATATTTACCATCTGAATGTCATGTCAACTGAAGGAAAAGTCATCCGGCGGTTTATTATCATGTTAGTTATTGTGTCTTTCGCCCCAAGAACAGCATTTTCTTCCGTTATTGAAAAACTGTTGCTTTAATTAAAACTGTTGCCTCCTTGAACAAAACTGAAAGTCCTTGACAAGAACTTTGTCTCAAAATATATTCAGTAATTTTGGCGATTCTCATTTGCTACTTAAATCTACAACATTTGAAATAACATCAGATCAAATTAGCTCAGAATCAACTTTGCGGATCGTGCAAATTTCCACGTGCATCTTGAAAAGTGGACAAGTTTTGTGCCATCTAGTGGTTGAGAGGAAAATAAAATCTAAGGCGCTTTTTACCCTGGTGCGCCTTTAGCCCCGTTGTACCCTATATATATATATATATATCCCTTAAAATATAATGTTTTGAGCACTGAATTTCAATGACTTTTTTTACTCCATTTGTTGATTTTATATATATATATATATATATATATATATATATATATATATATATATATATATATATATAATCAACAAATGGAGTAAAAAAAAAAAAAGTCGAAGAAATTCAGTGCTCAAAATATTTGGGATCACTAAAAGGCCACTCTATTGTGTTCAATTATCTGTGAAAAGTAAATGTATATAGTATATGTATATGTATATAAGTATATGTATATGTATATATGTATATATATTTTATATGTATGATGTCGTATGAACATATTTTAAGGCATGAAGAATTTTTTTTTCACAGAAAAAACTTTAAATATGTAATTTTGGGGATCAAAGATGACTTTTAAGGTATACAATTATTGACTACAGGGGGACTTTAAGTTTTAGAGGACTAAATATATAATCACATATGTTTTAATAAATAATGGCACTTCAAACCAAGGGCTTGTGTTTTTTTATTGGAAACATCTATTATAAAAACACTGTTGGTTTAGGGCAGGCTCTTCACATGGTTCACAATGGAAATGCCAATAATTGCTTGATCATCAAAAAATAAAGAACCAAAGCTAAAGTTGAGAAACTGAAATTCTGCTAAATGTTCATTGTCCCTCTCAGATTAAATGCATAAAGTACATCAATAATGATTATTAAACCGTAACATTAATTGTTTAAACGACAAGCCTCATCAAGAGGTTTACATGCAATTGTCATTAAAGGGGTGGTATAATGCCCTTTTCACAGGATGTAAAATAAGTATCTGATGTCCTCAGAGTGTGTGTGTGAAGTTTTAGCTTAAAATACCCCACAGATATTTTATAGCATGTTAAAATTGTCACTTTTTGAGGGTGAGCAAAAACGCTTTTGTGTGTCCCTTTAAATGCAAATGAGCTGCTGCTCCCGGCACAGGGGGCGGAGCTTCAAGAGCTCTTGTCCTTTTACCTCACACACACATGCACTGACATTTTCTAAAAACTTTTAGCCTTTTATGTTCAAACCGGAGTCAGACAATGATGGAGAGACTCTAGAAGAAGTGACAACATGTAGAAGCAACAGGACATTTCTGAATGGTTAGTTGATGAATTTATGAAGCTGATGTGTAGTTATCTTCTAGTCACTGATTAGCATATTCTCTCTTGATAATCTATAAATCGTGTTCCGGGGGCGGGGTTTATGTAAATTCTAGGGTTGGTGATGTCACTAACCCGGGAGGAATGTGGTGTAGTCTCTACCAGCCGTTTGTTGTAGTCCTTAAAAAGCGATTTCTTTAAAAGCAAATATCTCCCTTTGCTTTGAACTTTGAGCGTTGTAACTTTGCAGATGTTGTTTATGCTCAAACAGCAACATTACACACTAACTACAGTTAGAAAAGTCAAATCATAATCAACCACCCCTTTAAAGGCGCTTCGATATTTTACTTGTTAAAAACTGCAGTCTTGAGGTGTAAAACACACATGGATGGATGAATGCTCAACATGTGAGGTCATGAATACTGAAAGTGCAGATTTCCCAGTTTGCCTTCTCTCTTTCAGAATTGGGAACATTTCTTGTTTAAAAGCAAATACGCCATTAAATAGACTGTCAGCATGAAGAATAACATCTTGTTTTCTTGCTCTGAGATGCTCTTTCCAGCATGTGATGTTCTGTCAAAACGACCTCATGCTACAAAGTCGTTTCTGAAGCACACAGAGAAAGAAAGAAAGAAAACAGTGAGTAGAAAACATTATTCTGGAAGGCTTGGGAAAGTTTCTCTGCTGGAGTTTTGAGTCTCATGATTCGTCGGAAACACTTTCTATCTTCTTAGCAACAGCTGTAAGTTTGTAAATGTCGAGGCTATTAATATAATATAGCGCCCACACACTCCAATAAAACAATGCACAGATTATTTTTCCCCCCAGGAACATATAAAGTGCATGAATCTGTTTTTGTTTCTCGCAAGCAGGAATAAAATAAACTATGAATACATACAATCGTTAAAATCAAAATTTGCATTCAATTTAATTTAATTTCCTACCGTATCGGAGAGAAATGTTGATCTGCCAGTTGTGGGATTTTCTTGTGGAGAACTCATGTCTTCGTGTGTTTGAAATTTAAATAAAATGATGCATTTAAAAGTTAATGACTGTATCTTTACAAAAGTTCACAATGCTGTTGCAGATATGTGGATAACACTGAAGAAATATTTTTTCGTCAGGTTAGAGATTATTAATCCCTCAAACCTGTTTATCTATAATATTGTATTTACGAGTTGAACGCACATGAACGCCACCACAATATCGTAAATACGAATGGGAAGCTCGGGATTTTCTTTAAGCCCCGATCTATGCGAGTTGTGGGCGTGTCAGCCGCGTTTCCATATTTTCTAAATGTCGATAAAAAACTATTTCGAAATTAGGCGTTTCCATTAACCGATGTTATGCGACTAAAACGTATTTTTTTCCTCTTGCGATAAGTCAATCCAAAAATCACGGTGATGGATGTATATAGGTTTATGTAGGCCTATATGCCAGTCAGTGCACTAGCCATTATGTTTAATGGAAGGAGTCGTAGGGGTGTTATCCAAGCATTAATGGCAAGGAAAGTTCTATATGGGAGTTTTTGCGATATTGACGTGTTTCCATTGGGTGTATTTTCAATTCGCAATTTCAATTTGCCCAATTTGAAGGGTTAATGGAAACGCGGCTAGTGAGAAACATGGCGGAATAACACAATACTTAAAGGTAGCCTAATTAGCAGTGATATTGTCAGGCTTTTCTATTTTACAGCTAAGTAAGCAAACTCCCTGCACAGAATATGATGGCATTATAATATTACAATGTAACGATAACATTTGCAGTGGCTTCATAAATTAATTAAAAACATAAAAAAGCAATGCACACCTGATGCACATTTCTTTGTTCTTCATTTTCTAGAACTAGAGTTTAAGAACCTTGCTGTATTTTTGTGTAATCAATTAAGAGAAAGTACACCACCATCTTACTCCAACGAAAGTGACTTGAACGCACATGACGTCGTAAACATGACAAACACATCACAAACCTCTTTACTTAACCGTCGGACTCGTGTGTCCGCCATGTTTGTAGTTTTTTATTCATGTTTGTAGTTCTAATCTAATCTTTGTCCAACGTGCAATGGATTGTGAGCAATATTAGCCGTTAAAGTGTCCATGGATCCGCACATCGGATTCTAACTTTATTATCTTTGGTATATCTTTGGGTATATATATCTTAGATACCTATATATCTTTGGTATATCTTTGGGTATATATATCTTAGATACCTATATATCTTTGGGTATCTTTGGAATATTGATTTCGACATACTATACTTGGGCCCTGACCAAAAACGCGCCCGAAACACTTGCAGGTTTGAAGGTCAGTTAGACATCAGTCCTAATACCAGGTACAGAACTTTTGTTTGTTGTTTTGGCCTTACTCGCTCCTGAAGAAAACGCACCTCTTTTTATGTTGGAACTGTTTGTTTAGAGTTATTTTTGCACTGTATATATATGGCCATCACTTGCTTATTGTAAATAAATGTATTAGGAATTTAATTGGGAACGTAACATTTGGGGACTCGTACGGGAGCTGAGATGGAGCTGAAACGTACATGTGATTTGCAATGGCATCAAAAAAGGATGAAAAGTTAGTTTGGAGGGCAAGCAAGTTTATACATTTAAAAATAATAATAATAATAATGGGGTTCTAGTCGAACTCTAGTGTTCTTGAGTGAATTTTAAAGAACCCAAAGAGGTTCGATTTAAGGAGAAATGTCTTAAATGGTCACATAATACTTTCACGTTTAACAAGTTATTCAAATTTTTTACTACTGATAAAGTATGTTTACAAGCTGTTGAATGCATAAAACTTACTTAAAATTAAAATGAATTAAACTAAATCCTGAAAAGGTTATATATGATCGCTTTAAGATTGTAAATAGAGTGAGTCTGAGAGACAGAAACACAGCATTACTTGCCGGATAGTTTTCCAGAGAACGAGAGAGGATTGTGGAGGCCGAATGCGTCATTCTGAGAAATCCCTGCGGTGTTATGAAATGTATGAAACTGCGTAAGACTGTTCTGGCAAACACTTCACTGGACTGTCCTGATGGGATTGGGGTTTTATGCTTTATGATTCTTCAGAAATCATTCTAGTATGAGGATTTGCTGCTCAAGAAACATTTCTGATTCACAGAGTTGTGCTGCTTCATATTTTTGTGGAAACCGGGATACATTTCCATTCAAAAGTTTGGGGTACATTATTATTAAAATAATAATAATAATAAAAATATATATATATTTATTATTATTGTTATTATTTTAATAATAATGTACCCCAAATTTTTGAATGGAAATGTATCCCGGTATTATATATATATATATATATATATATATATATATATATATATATATATATATATATATATATATATATTTATTTTTTTATTTTTTTATTTTTTTTGCATTAAATTGATCAAAAGTGATAGTAAAGGCATTTATAATGTTACAAAATATTCTATTTCATATAATTGCTGTTCTTTTGAACTTTTTTTTAACTAAAATTATTTATTTTGCTTCTAAAATATGAAGCAGCACAACTGTTTTCAACACTGATAATAATCATAAATGTTTCTTGATCATCAAATCATCATATTAGAGTGATTTCTGAAGGATCATGTGACACTGAAGACTGGAGTAATGATGCTGAAAATTCAGCTTTGATCACAGGAATAAATTACACTTTTTAACTCAATTATACTACAGGGTGCGCCATTTATATGGATACACCGTAATAACATGGGAATGGTTGGTGATATTAAAGTCCTGTTTGTGGCACATTAGTATATGTGATGGTCACCACCCATCTTGAGGAGTTTGCCCCCTCACATATACTAATGTGCCACAAACAGGACTTTAATATCACCAACCATTCCCATGTTATTACGGTGTATCCATATAAATGGCCCACCCTGTATATATTCACATAGAAAACAGAGGCATCTTTCAGAAATAAAACTCCATGATGCATTTTTGTGAATATGAAAAAAACACTTCCACGTGAGTTGATCTGGACAACAACAACAAAAAAAATATCAGTTCACTATAAGAAAAGCCTGAAGGAACAAGAGGAAGTTGTAAACATCAGCTTGTTACTTTCCAAGCGTTTGTTTTCCCCCTATTTTTGTTTATGTTCTCCGTCTGGTTTATGATAGAATGGGATGCTGTTTCCAAGAGCCGACCAATCAGAGCGCTGCATCTGTCACATGACACACACACACACACACACACACCTGTGCACACAGCTCTCAGTTTCCAGCTTCTCCAGGATGCTGATAAGAGAATCCTTATAATCGTTTACTGAAAACCACACTAATTACTGACTCATATCCAAGCTAACTGTACGAGGACATCGTTTCGGTTGTTTTGGTCAATATACTGACCATCAAACTTCCACATAAATACAATCAGCTCTCATATTTTTTTCCTGAGAACCAAAGTGACTCAGTCTGTATACATAACAGCAGGTTTCAAGCACCCCTTCCAGGAAACAGGCATACCTGTGCGCAAATACTACAGTAATGCAAGCAAATAAACCATAAAATGTGCACAATAAATCATGATGTTAGCCTGGAAGAGAGGACACATGACTGGCGAGACCGGCGGTAAACACCAAATAACATGACAGACGGTTCAGATCGATCATCGTTAGCTGTGGGAAATCAACTTTCCATTTTAGCCTGACTGCCTCGTGCCATTTTTATTATTATTATTATTTGGATTTTTTAATATATGTCTACATTTTATTTCTGTTAGGCTGTTTTAGTACAAGTTAAAATACATCAAGTTATTTTATTTCAGTTAAATTTTATTCTTTTTTTGTGCATAAAGTAACGAATGTTCTTTTGTTTTATGGTTATGGTTTTAGTTATAACTCAGTGCACAAAAAAATATATATATATATGTTTCGCACAATAAGATTTTTTTTTTTTTTTTTTTAAGCAACAATTCTGAAAACCTCATGTCAGATATTTAGTAAACATGACAGTCATGCTGGTTTATGAAAACCAGAGGATTTCTCCACGCTTCCAGTTGTTAAGTGTAATAAATCAATGGGCTTTTCAGGATGTTCACTGTGGAAATTGTTCCCATAAATTATGGATGAACAATGTTAGGTAAGTCAACATGAGAACACAGGTGGGCCATTCTTGGAAAACACTTTTTATGTGAAAAACAACATGACAAGATAAAGGGGAATGAGGAGACACAAAATAAACTAGATGTACCACATGGCGGTACAAAATATGACCGCCGCTCAGGCCTGCACTGGCTTTCCACAAAAAGTACACATAATACATTTTGGTCTGTACCATGAAGAGAAAACTGATTCAACTATATAAACTATATATTTTCTGAAAGCGTAGACTCTCAGGATGTGATCTAACATGGCATGAAACATGTCCCACCCACCTCATTAGTATACTGCCCAAGCATAACACATTGGGTATTGGTAAATCGGGTATATGGCTGATACCTAAAAAAAGTAGTAGTATGTGCATGTCTGTCTGTGTCTGTGTGTATGTGTGTGTGTTTGTGTATGTGTGTGTCTGTGTGTGTATGTGTGTGTGTGTGTGTATGTGTGTGTCTGTGTGTGTGTGTGTGTGTGTGTGTGTGTGTGTGTGTGTGTGTGTGTGTGTGTCTGTGCGTGTATGTATTCGTGCGTACAGGTGTGTGCGCTTGTGTGTTTGTGTGTGTGTGTCTGTGCATGTGGATTTGTATGGGTGTGTGTCTGTGTGTGTGGATGTCAGTGTGTGTGCATGCTTGCGTTTGTTTGTATTCCTGCATGTGTGTGTGTGTGACAGTATCATCCTAAACCAGCAACCCTTCTCTCAACACCACCATCTACAGGCCGATGAGTGTACAGTCACTAAATGTGCACATAAATGAATTTATTTTATACCCCCCCATGGATGAAATTCTACGAAACTTAGCATACCCCCAGAGGATGTCAAGTTAATCATACACATGAAATATGGTGCAGTTCTGAACATCTCAACTGAAGATAGGGGCGATTAAAGCAGAATAATATTGCATTTTCATTTTTTATGGGAGGGGCGCAAATCACAAATGAGTGATTATGGGCTAGGTTGATGTGGGCTCTTAAGACCAACATACCATCAAAATTTCTTCATCCTCGGTTCCACGGTTCAGGTAGTTATTTAGGAAAAAACGCATTTTTTGGGTTTGGGGGGCCCAGCGCGGGGGGGGAGTGGCCCCCGGGGACCAAACAAAATTTTTCCGTAAAAGTCTAGTGGGGCTACATGCCCACCAAATTTCATGTTCCCCGGTGTTTCGGTGTCCCTGGTATCGTTGACGAAAAATTCAGTAGATGACGAAAAAAAAAAAAAAAAAAAACTTTGACAATCCCTATATGACCGCTTTCGCTAGCGGCGGTCATAATAAACAAGCGGTATTTTTTAACTGTAATCCTGAATAAATATGACGACTTAATTGATGTGTATTGAAATCAACCACAGATATCGAGCCAATGCCTATTTTCCCCAGTTGTCCACTGAATTCCCTGACAAACTGCACACTTTGAGGTACAGTAATGTGTAAAAGTCA
>CM040831.1:2302500-2317500 GCA_022828995.1 Vimba vimba | reverse complement strand
ATGGTTTAATGTGAATAATTATCATACAGTATTACACATGTTTGGTATCGTTTGAAATGTCTCAGTGCGACTGGTACAAAGGTCTCATTCCCAAAGGAGTAAAACAAAAGGTAATAAGGTTTTTAAGAGTTTATAGATAACTGGCACACAGAGGAGGGTTGGTCTCTAGGCAAATGGTCTCCTTCTCCCAAAAGGTGTCAGACTTCAAGTTTTTTTTTTTGTGTGGTTACTTTTTTTGCTGTCCAGACTTTCACAAAAACACATCTGGATAAAATCTGGATATGCAAAAAACCACTGAAATCATTCAGTAACAAAACAAGAGATTCATTCACTCATTCGATTTACCAATATTTATTTGTGTTGCAAAGTTGTTGTTTTTTTTTTGTTGTTGTTTTTTTTGTATCTGGCAATATTGCATTGCTTTGACATATATCAGATTATACAATTCACCTGTCTGAATGTAAATTCCCATTGTTAGCAGATGTTTCCATGTGAAAGAAGTTTCTGTCTATATAATGAAATGCAACTAGAGGATCAGGGCGATTCTGTACCTGAGAGCCGCCGGGACTAATGTCCTAATGTCGGGTTCGCATCTCTTCTCTTTATTCCAGAGCATTTGATCTTTTGTATTGATTATCTTTTAATTGATTATGTTATTGGCATGATAAATTTACCTGACATAATAAATTGTAAACATTTGATTTTGTTCTACGGACTCTGGCATTATTTTCAGTAAAGAGTTAAAAAAGAATAGTCAAACATTCGCTCACTTTTAATGATGCACAGATATCATTAAACCCTTTTCATTTATGGAGTCAGATGAAATAACGAGAAAATGCATATAAGAAAAAGTATTACATTTAATCAAAAATACTTTGCCACGAGAAAAGACAGTAACACGCAGAGACCTTCCCCGATGACTGTTCTCCATTGGGCCGATTGAGCGCGGGCTTACAATACTTTTGAGTGTGAAGCAGAAGAGTAGGCAAGCTTTGGGACAAACTACTTCGTCATAATTGCGTCTTTAATGGACACTCTGTCGCTTAGTTACGTGCAACCTGTCACTGTTTAAACTGCCCTGTCAGTCATCTTGTCACAGTTAAAATCCTCCACATTCAATTAAAATTAATTTCATACCGTTTTGGAGAGAAATGTAGTCGGACGTTGATCTGCCAGTCATGGGTCTCATTCGGAGAACTCTCCTCATGTTTGTAATGATGCATTTAAAAGTTCACAATGCATCATTATAAAAGTTCACAGTGCTGTGTTAGATTAAAAATAACGTGCATATATTTTCGTCAGGTTAGATAGGCTACCGATTATTAATCACTCAAACACGTTTATCTAAACCACTCTGCTTAACCGTAGGTCTCGCACATCCGCCATTTTTGTAGTTTTTTAACACTTTATTCGTGTTTGTAGTTCTAACTGAATCCTTGTCCAACGCGCAATGGGTTGTGCGTGATGTTAGCCATTAGAGTGTAAACAGATCTCCACTTCGGATTCTTACCGGGAAAAGTAAACCAACCGGGTATCTTTGGAATAGGGGAGCGCGGGGCACAACCTAACGCGGGGTTAGTTGTAACACGCTTGTTTTAAATACTTCCGCACATGCTTGGATGACGGAGCTTTGTTTATTTACTAGTTGCCATATCAACACTATATATAAAAAAAAATCCGCCAAAATTTTTTTTTTTTTTTGGAAGATATCCATAGACATTTATTAAACCATAGCAAAAGTAAATTTCTTACTTAAGTTAATTTCTCATCTCTATTTTTTGTGTTTATTTAAAATAAGACAAATCTGATATTATTTTAATCTCCAAGATGTTATTTGACAGTTGAGATAGTTATTTAATGCTTCGCTAACTAGCAGAAGACACTAGCAGGGTTTAAATCCCAGTTGTGCAGGCGGGGCATGTTGTAACACTGCGTTACAATGTGCCCCTATTAGAAATATGCTATTATATTCTATACTTTTATTAATTTTAATGAGAAAACGTGAGAAAAAGGTGAATAAAGACTGAGAGTCAATGTTCAGAAATTACTAATTATTTATTTGTTTTGAACTATGTTGTATAGCTGTGTTTTCATGTGTTCGTAGTCAAAACTCAAAAATGAGTTTCTATTTAATTATTAAAAATTGCCATTATTTTATATAAAAAAGTTTTTTAATTGTATTTTATTTAGAAAATATTTTAGTTTGTTTTGTATATTTTTTTTATTAGATCAGATAACATTTTAAGCTGACATATGATCATGTTACAATGTGCCCCACGACATGTTACAATGTACCCCACCTATGGGGCATGTTGTCACATTTCACTTCCATTCTTTCGGGGTATATCAAGAAAAAAGTATATACTGTATTAATAAAACAAAAACACATAATTGTACTAGACATGTGGGAAATTAATGTGGGAAAAAATAAATACTCTGAACCATAAGTAGATTTACACAAACTGAGAAAGTCAAAAAGCGTTAGGTTGTGCCCCGCTCTCCCCTACTCATTACTATGATTTGGGACACACTAATTCTAATTTCGAATACTATTTGGGACGAATAGTATGCAAATTGAGACGCAACAAATATCTCCTCCTAGAGCTTTAAACTTGGCTAAGACCTTCAGACTGTTCTGACTGTCTAGCAATATGAGAATTCATGTAAACAACAAGGTCAAAACATACAATGTGCTAATTCCTGCTAACAATGTGATAAATCATATTAGCAACATGCAAATTTGTGCTAGCAACGTTAACACATGCTAGCATCATGCTTAATGTTTCTAACAGTGTTAAATAATGCCAGTGATGTGTTAAATCATGCTTAGCAAAATGTTAATTCATGCTAACAACATGTTAGCAACATGCTAATTAAAGCTAAAACATGCTAGCAACATGCCAAACCATGTTAACATGTTACTTAATGGTAAAATAACATGTTAGCAACATGCTAATTAAAGCTAAAACATGCTAGCAACATGTTAATTCATGATAGCAACCTGTTAAAACATGCTATAAAAACATGTTAAATCATGCTAGCAATGTCTTTCTCACTTTCTCTTTCCACTTTACTAAATTTAACGCTTATAAAACATTCAAACTTGTCAAGCTTTGTCCAGCCAACATCGAAGTTTGTCCCAGAAAACTTTACTCATCTTGTTTTATATAATTATAATAATTTGTTACATTTCTAAAGCAATTTTCTCGACACTCAAAGCACTTATATATCACTACATATTTATTTCATGCCAACCCATTTATAAACTAAACTCATAGATGAGTGAATGCAAATGAAAGAGGTTATAATACATTAATGGGTTTTGGAAGTTTGTTATTTTTGTGGAGTGTGAGTAGGTGTGTTTGTTAAAGAGAAATATGACAGATGGTGTTGAAAGGTGAAAAGTACAAAAGTACTCTTAAAAAGGTCTGTGAAAACAATAATGAATAGAAAGAACACACACAAAAAAATAGAATAACTGATGTTTGAAACTAAATGAAACTGTGTGAAACGTTCTGA
Organism: Vimba vimba; assembly: GCA_022828995.1. NCBI lineage: Eukaryota > Metazoa > Chordata > Actinopteri > Cypriniformes > Leuciscidae > Vimba > Vimba vimba. The sequence continues at coordinate 2,313,981 of CM040831.1, read as the reverse complement.
TGGCATTAATGAGATGAATAATTGCATGAGGTCTGTGTTCACCATGTTCTCGGCTTATGCCATGATTCATAAGGAGGCTTTGTCCTGAATTAACAAAACTAACAGATGCTTTTTGAACAGCCGTGCTGAGCTCTGTTTGTTTCTTCTGTTAAAGGCACTTTTTGTACAGCCGAAAACAAAAGAAGTAAAAGAACAAGGAAAAAACATCTGTATATTTAACGTGCAAAGGAAAATACAATGAAAAATTACACAATTAAAAACTTGACCAGTGATTTAACAAAGATAATATACCAATTAAATATAACCATGAAGACTTTTTTTTTTAAAAAAAAACATTTTTATTCAGTAATTTACTTCTGTGCCACACTAATGCAATGTCTTTGAATTATCTATAATTTTCTTTGCAAATATTTGATAACATATGGGATTAATTGCAATTTATTCTGTTTACTGTGATCACCATATATTAATTCAACTGGATTTTTTAATAAACTGACAGTCCTACAAAAAGCATAAACTAGAAGTTGTAAAATGTTTGTACCACATCATCCTTGATCTCACGGTTGCCCTTTTTTGGTATTATTACCCTATATATATTATAGTTTGTATATTGAAGATTGAAGAAGATACGTATATGGTAACAGTCACTGAAGCTGTTGTATTTGAGAAGACTTGACTTTGACTTTGACTTTGACTTTGACTTTGACCTTGACCTTGACCTTGACCAACTCACCTACAGTGGACTATGTTACAGAAAGCTAGACAAGGACAAAGAAAACATGAGGACTATAAATACTAACAGACTAATGAGCTAACAAGACACACCTGAGAGCAATGAGACAAGGAACCAATGACAGAACAGAACTGAGAAACCACATGACTAAATCAACCAATCAAATCAGCTTCAATGGGGTCCAACGGTTTGAAGGTCCAAAATGCTTGACCTTTCCAACGTGATTACATAATGTGTGTCGCATCACAGCTAGTGCAAGACGAGCACTAGTGGTTAAAAGTATATAAATGTTTATTTTGTTATAAATGTCCGCTGGTTTGTCTAGATGAGACTCTTATTCCTCGGCTGGATCGTGTCGAGACTTTGAAGCTGCACTGAAACTGACATTTGGACCTTCAACCCGTTGGACCCCATTGAAGTCACTATATGGAGAAACATCCTGGAATGTTTTCCTCAGAAACCTTCATTTAATTTCGACTGAAGAAAGAAAGACAGGAACATCTTGGATGACGTGGGGGAGAGTAAATTATTAGGAAATTTAAATTCTGAAGTGAACTAATCCTTTAAACAACCCCCCCCCCCCCCCCCCCCAAAAAAAAAAATCTTTTTTTTATTCTTTTTTTTTTTATAAATGCCACATTTTAAGAATCTGAACATTTCAAGGATGTATTCTAGGTTCTGTTGGAGTCTGTGTGTGTTTTGATTGAGTCTTATCTGAAGAGTCTTGATTACGGAGGACTCAGCATTCCCATGAGGCAGAACTTTATCCGAGTTACGCTTTACTGACGCCAAAACAAACCCTCACACGCACACACACACACACACACACACACACACACACACACACGCACACGCACGCATCTCTCTGTGGCTCAAAAGAGTGCTGTCGCTGACTGTGTGTGTGTGTGTGTGTGTGTGTATGAGATCCGTCCGTGTGAATGTAAAGAGTCCTGTTCAAGACTCATGATGATCAAAGCTGAGACTCTTCAAAGCTGGAGATCTGGAGACGCTCACTTCACTTTAATGCCCTTCATCTGGAGCTGGTTAAGGGTTCTGAGTATGATGACAACATATAGCCTACTGTATATAAAAATACACTAAATAAGCATAATAATACACTTTTATATATTTAAAGGTGCCCAAAGGATCTTGATAGCTCCGCCCCCAAATTCACAAACACGCTGCGTCCAAAATCGCATACTTCCCTACTATATAGTAGACGAAAAACAGTATGTGACAAAAGCTATATGTCCATATTCCCAGTACTGATAAAAAAGTAGGCAAAAAAGCACCTGGATGATCGTCTACTTCCAGCAAGATATGTTGTGCATATGATATTCTATAGAACATACTTTTTTAGCAGCCCTGAAGTAATTACTCAAATTCAAAACAAGTACCTACTCAAGAGAGTATGCGATTTCGGACGCAGCCACTATGCAGCACAGGCCCCGCCCCCCTCATGAGTGGACACGCCCCTCACAGCTGATTGGCTACAAGTGTCAACAGCGTTTCTCAGAATTCGCTTACTGCACCTTTAAATGTGTATAACACGTGCAAGTGTGTCTATATAAAATCGTTTTATTTTAGCCTATATTTAAAAAAAAATTGTTTAATATGAATGTGATTTGATTCATTTACAATATGACCATGTAATGTGTACAAAATCTCTTTAAAAACTCACAAATAATAATAATAAGGGTAACACTTTACCATGTTAATTTCAACATTTACTAATACGCTATTAAAATCAAAAGTTGTATATGTTAATATTATTTAATGGACCTGAGCTGTTTGTTTTTTTATTAACTATAAATACTGTAATAAATGTATTGCTCATTGTTGTTTAGGTCTATGTTCACAAGTTATTTTTTAAGCTCCTGATTATTTCAAGCCAACATTAAAGTCCCCCTGTGGTGAAAATCCAGCTTTTAATGTTGTTTATGTGTCTATGTGGTGTTTTTAATATGCTTTAAGACAAACCATGTGTAAATTCATAAGTCGACAGCATTGCTGAGTATTTTCTCCTTAAAACTGCAGTGAACCAAAGACAGTCTCAAAAACACGCTTTGAAATCGCTGGTGTTTCTGACGTCACAAACTACCTTGTAACCAATCAGATCAACGTGTGATCGTCAACCAGTGTATCTCTGAGCTGAGTGAGTGAGTGGAGGCGGGGCTCATTTGCATATTCATAGAACCGCGCATACTAAATGAGGCAAGGGTGTCGAGTTACATTCAATATATTTTAAGGCATGAAGACATTTTTTTCAAGGATAAAACGTTTAAATATGTCATTCTGGTGATCAAAGAGGAGTTTTAAGGGATAAAATGATTGACTACAGGGGGACTTTAACAGTTTGAGTGGCACATTGAGTGTTCGTGAATCAGTCACAACTTCAGAATACATAAATCAATATAGTAATATACAATAATGAAATAAAATATGATATGATTATGACCCCTGCAAGATGGTCTGAGTCTCTGCGTCTGCTGAGAGTTGATCATAGCTGTTATCAAAGACTGTTCCTGCTGTATAATTGCTCGTTAGAGACATGGATGATTCACAGGGCTAAATGTGGATCCTGTTGACTAACTCGCTCTAGGCACAGACCGATGTATTTTACAGGTCTGATTTCACATTGGACAGAGCTTCTCCTTATGAAAAAGTAGTTCGGTTAATTGCATTGAATGTGCATGTGTAGTGCACTCTAAATCTTAAAAAAAAAAAAAGTAAAAACTTTATTGCAAATAATACAATATTAATGAAATAAAAGGCCACTTAAGAGTAGAGACTAGGCTATCACGACTATGATTAAAACACACTTACTGTAAGTACACGTTTAAAAGTGCACTTTGTAATGATGTTGAATTAAAATTTTACTTTAAAGTACGCTTTTAATGATTATGTTTTTAAAAAAGTACACTTATTTTGATGTGTTGACTTACTTGATCATCCGCTGGGTCATGATGTGTCCGGTTATGTGACACATTTACACAAATTAGCTTTTATTAATGGATTTAGGTTAATCATATTTGTTTTTGAAACACACTCAGAGTGTGTGTGTGTGTGTGTGTGTGTGTGTGTGTGTGTGTGTGGGTGGATGAAGGGGGGAGTTGACAATCTGTTGCACCAAGGGAAGGTCACTGAGGAAAACTAGCCTGTGCTTCAATTCTCTGGGTCATTAGATAAGTAACCGGCCTCCAACTGTCCATGATATTACACACACACACACACACACACACACACACACACACACACACACACACACACACACACACACACACACACACACACACACACACACACACACACACACACACACACACACACACTGTCTGGAGGACCAGATAAACATGTGCAAATGCAACTCACTGTCACACATGCCAAAATATATCCATCACGGCACAGATTTTATGGAAATAATAACATGCACACACTCCTACATAACCACACACACACATTGTCATGTTTAACCATGACAGTTTCCTTGGTAACACTTTTACAATCAGGTTTTATTTGTTAACATTAATAAACTGCATTAGTTAACGTGATCTAACAATAAAAAATACTTATACAGCATTTATTAATCTTACTTACAGTTCATTTTTTGTTAATGTTAAAAAAAATCAGCAAAGTAAACATGTATTCTTCTGCTGATCCTTAAGCAAGACATTAAAGTGATAGTATTGAACATAAAAGAAGATATTTAGAAAAATATGAAGAACCAAACATTTTATGGACCCCATTGACCTCTATGGAACAAAAACGCCTCTTTTGATCACAAAACTGCATTAAAAACAGCATTTATTTGCAGTAATAACCAATGCCACTGCGAATGCTTTCTGGACGATCACATTTTCTCAAGCGTAGGAGAGAGAGGTTGAGACGACTTTAATTCCTTCATGTCAAAGACTGACGTGCAGGTCGATGCGACATCCATCATATCAATGCTGGAAAACAACAGTGTTTTTCCACTGCTTACTCACAAAATCTGAAACCTGACACTCAAACACCAGAACCACACACCAAATCTGCAAAAGCATACACTAATTCTCAGCCTCTGACTCTTCCACTTTTTGCAAACATGAACTAAATAACATAAACATTAGCATGAAACACTCCAATGTATACATAACTGAGCAATAAAAAGAAATCTAAGCGAATGTGGTGGTTCGTGCAGGGAATTCTGGGAAGTTATAAGACTATAATCATAGGCTATTTTTTATTTAAAAATAATAAAGGCATCATTTTAGCAATATTTTACTGTACAGTACAAATATGCCTATGAAATAAAAGCATCATTTTAACAATAGGCCTATTTTATCTAAGTATCTTGATTTCCTTTTTCAAACACAACCGTTAAAAAGGCACAGTAATTCATCAGTGCCTCACACACACTCCCCAACCACACTCACTCACACACACTCCTCACACACACTGAAAAAAAGATTTTTGCTGCTTGTTCAAATTGCTTACTTAAAATGAGCTTAAGCAACACAATTGCTATACATTTTGTCCTAACTTAATTTGATTGTGTTCAATCTGCTTAAATATATGTCAAATTTAAGTTTACTTAATCCGTTTGTGTTGGATTACATGAATAATTTGTGTTGCATTAATTGAAACTGGGCAGTGCTTGTTAGTTCCCTGCATGCTTTGCATATAGTTGAATTAAGAGAGTATAAATGTTAAAATGAAGTGTTATTTTATGTTTTTTTGAGAAAATGAGAAAAGGGGAAGACTTGATACTGTGTAATTGTGTTTAATGTTCAATTACATTGAAATTATTAGAACCATTTAAATTTCACTGGGTTACCATTGTGGAGAAGAGTGGAGCATTTTGTTAGGCTGTGGGCTAATTTAGTTACTTATGTTCAACTGCTTTGGTTAAAGAGCATGTAAATCTTAGCATTTAAGATGTTAATATGTGCCACTACTAGCAAATAGCTAGCTATAGTGTATCAATTTAATTGTGTGTCACTAAAATAAATGAAATCTTTATATTTCTCGGATGTCCGACACTCATTGCTTTACTGAACACAACCAATCAGTGCTTTAGAATAGGCCTATAAATTATGTTTGTTTCTGTCCAACTAAACATGGTTGATGTATTTCTTTTCTTTCGGACTGTGTAATACTGTATTCACAACCACAAATGCTTACAGTAAAAAAATAATAATAATTTGGTTTCAATCTTGCTTTCGTGTTTCCTGTGGATTTTTCAACATCGCTCTGCCAATTACTTTCAATCTTGTAGAGAAATGTAAAATGAGCTCATGAAAGAAGAGCTTCAGGTTCTGAATAACTGTGTGTCATATATCCAAAAATATCGCAAAGGTAAGACAAATGTTTGTTTTTGAGACGTGTTTGTGATATTCTGAATGCAGTGCTTCATTTTGCATTTTGTATTTTGTGTGTGCAATTCTTGGATTTGTGTGTAAAGTTTTAGGAAAAAAAGAGGCAAAGTTTTGAAAATGTGTGTAAGCAGTTGAAAAATCTGTAATTCTGGACTTGTTTATAGCGAGGTGGATCGTATATTGATTTATTTTAGGACACGGTAAGTGCTTTGTGACTAAAATGGAGCTGATTTTGCACATTATTTGACGTACTCAGTATCCGTGAGTCACATGGACACATTCACGTCCCCTTTCTCTTCTCAGAAATGCTCAATATAAAATGATTGCAGTTGTTAACTTGTCTTGAGGATTCATTCAGACGATGCCTCTAAACACTGATGATTTCAGATACTCAGTAGGCCTATTCTTAGATTTGCATTGTATTTATAGCTTAATAATAGTGTTTAGACACACAACCCTTCCTCGACGAGACAAACAAACACAAATATAGCATGCATAATCTAATTTATTTGCGATATCATCAACCATTTCAATCAGCACAAGCACATGGACAGGCCCACACACGTGGAGAAACCGCAAACCCTCCCTCCGAACACGGTTACATAAGAGTGTGTAAAGAAAGATGGATCTGCAAACGCGCAGAGCAAATTGAGAACATTAATAAAACGGCACGTCATTAACAACAGCAACCAGAAGTCTGAAAGCTCCAGTGGAAATGCTTCGATTTTGCATTTTTATGATTGAAAAGATTAATTTTTCATTTAAATCTAATCATACTTTAATATAAATGATTTTCAACGTCTCATTTGAGCAAACTTTAGAAACAGGGGAAGAATCCTAAATAGCTCTTTTCGCACATTACATAAGAGTTTTAACATATTCATAATGTTAAACTAAAAGTTTTCACCAGAACTCATTGGTTAAAATGAGTTAATGCATTAACTAACCATGAGAAATATGTGTTTTACAGCATTAATTAATCTTTGTTAATCAAATGCTTGCTCATTGTAAGTTCACAAACTAATGTTAACACATACAACGTTTGATTTTAATAAAGCTCGACACAAAAAAAGAAGATATTTTGAAGAATGGCTGTATCCAAACACACTCTAAAAATATGCTGGGTTGTTTCAACCGAACTTTGGGTCAAATATGGACAGAACCAGCCATTGGGTTACATTTTTAAATTACATTTTTAACCCAATGCTTGGGTTTATCCATATATGACCCAAAATTGGGTTAAATCAACCCAGCATTTTGTGTGACTTCCATATAGTACGGAAAAAAATGATCATTGTACATTGTAAGTTCAGGTAAACTAATGTTAGCAAATGAAATATTATTTTACAAACACTTTCAAGTAATGTTCCCTTTGAAGCATAAAAGATACAATAATGTACACCTGTGACACATTAATTAATAAATGCTTTAGTAGTCAACATTTAAAGTGGATTAAAAAAGTTCATCAAAGTTGTCCTAAGACAAGAACGGGTACTGTTCAAAATTCATGTTTAACTTTGATGAAAGGTGTTGATCCACTTCTATGTTGACTACTGTATTATTTTATTACTTTATTATTGTCAGTTCATGTAAACTAGTGAACGAACTTTAACAAATGAAACCATATTGTGAAGTGTTACCAAGTTTTCCTACACAGAGCGTCTGGGTTTGTTTCATCAATGGTAATGATCGTCTCTCTCTCTCTCTCTCTCTCTCTCTCTCTCTCTCTCTCTCTCTCTCCTCGTGCTAGAACACGAGAGTCGCACACACTCGCCTCGCTCTGATGAGGTTGGGCACCTGATAACCAGTTTGACAATCTGAACCATGCATCACAAAGCATTGCTATATCTATTAATAATCTATTATTCAGAGTAGATAAAAGTAAGAAACCTGACTAGCATGACAATACTTCATCTCAGGGACACGACACTCAAAACCTGAAGTTAAAGTATTCACTAGTGTTCAAAAGTTGGTCCGATTTTTGTATGTTTTGTAAGAGATTTATGTGGAAACCGTGACACGTTATTTATTTTAGGATTTGTTGACTAAAAGATGTTTAAAAGTACTGAATTTATTTTAATCTTAAAGGAACACGCCGACTTTTAGGGACTTTATCTTATTCACCGTAGAGTTAGATAAGTCCATACATTCGCTTCTCATCTCTGTGCGTGCCGTAACTCTGTCTGACGCACCCACCGCTAGCCTAGCTTAGCACAAAGACTGGAGGTAAATGGCTCCAGCTAGCATACTGCTCCCAATAAGTGACAAAATAACGCCAACATTTTCCTATTTACATGTTGTGATTTGTATAGTCACAGCGTGAACAAATAACAAGGTCACATGAGACACAGCCATCTTCTAACCGTACACATACTGGGAACTATATTCTGAGAAGGCGAAGCACTGCTACTTCTGCAGAGTGATTTGCTCGCAGCGCCTGAGAAGCCCGTGGTGAGGAGAAGAGAGTTCCTCAGAGCTGGAGTAAATCACTCCGCAGAAGTAGCAGTGCTTCGCCTTCTGAGAATATAGTTCCCAGTGTGTGTACGGTTAGAAGATGGCTGTGTCTCACGTGACCTTGTTATTCGTACACGCTGTGACTATACAAATCACAACATGTAAATAGGAAAATGCTGGCATTATTTTGTCACTTATTGGGAGTGTAACGATGAGGCAGGAACGAAGCGGAGAGAGAATCCACATGCAAGCACTACTTTAATAAAACAAACAGGTAATCCAGGGCTAACAACAGAACACGGAACTCAGGACAGGAACAAGGAACAAGGAACAGGTACAATGACCGACAAACAACAACTGAAGCACAGAGGTTTAATTACACAGGCAAACAAGCTAAACAAGATAACAAGGGGGCGTGGTTAATCAGAAACACCTGGGGAGATTAATAACAAGAAAAACTACAATGGACTACAAAACATGGCACAAAACAGCAAATAACAAAAGTCCACACAAGACAAGGGGAACACAAGACAGGAATCATGACAGGGAGCAGTATGCTAGCTGGAGCCATTTACCTCCAGTCTTTGTGCTAAGCTAGGCTAGCGGTGGGTGCGTCAGACAGAGTTACGGCACGCATGGAGATGAGAAGGGTGTGTGTGGACTTATCTAACTCTGGGGGATACGGTGAATAAGATAAAGCCCCAAAAAGTCAGCGTGTTCCTTTAACATTATTAGTGTCTTAAATATCACTTTTGATCAATTAACTGAGTGTTTGCTTAATAGTACTAATAAAGCACATATTAATGCTTGACCATATTCTACATCCCTTAATCCTACAATACCTAAACTTAACAACTACCTTACTAACTATTAATAAGCAGTAATTAGGAGTTTATTGAGGGAAAATACATAGTTAATTGTTGGACCATAATCTAAAGTGTGATTAAAAAGATTTTACTGACCCCAAACTTACACACAAGCATACATGCATGTGCTAAAGAGTGCATTGATTTCAAACACACACACACACACACACACACACACACACACACACACACACATACATTCCGGAGCTTTTCTCCCTCATTTCCTTTAAAGGGATAGTTCGCCCAAAAATTTAAGCCATGATTTACTCACCCTCAAGCCGTTCGAGATGCATATGTCAATCTTTTTTCAGACGAACACATTTTCAGTTATTTTAGAAAATGTCTTAGATCTTTCAGTGTTTATAATGTGAGGCAATGGGGTCCAGCTGATTCACGTTCGAAAATGTACATGCATCCTTCTCAAAAATAATCCATCCGGCTCCAGGGGGATAAACGAAGGCCTTCTGAGGGTAATCCGTGCGGTTTTGTCGTAAAAATATACATATTTAAAACTTTATAAACTAAAATAACTGGCTTCCGGTGGCGGTCGGCGCGCGTTCATGGAGATGAATGACGTCGTGACGTAGAGCGAACGTTGAGTTTTGTTTTGCTCTGCTCTCTGGCTGCGCTGTCACGTTCGTTCTACGTCACGACACTTCCTGCGTTACGTCTTACGTCATATGCCAGCAACCAGCTCTGTGAACGCGCACCGACCGCCACCGGAAGCCAGTTATTTTAGTTTATAAAGTTTTAAATATGTATATTTTTACGACAAAACCGCACGGATTACCCTCAGAAGGCCTTCGTTTATCCCCATGGAGCCGGATGGATTTCTTTTGTGAAGGATGCATGTACATTTTGGGACTTGAAGGAGCTGGACCCCATTGCTTCACATTATAAACACTGAAAGATCTAAGACATTTTCTAAAATAACTGAAAATGTGTTCGTCTGAAAAAAGATTGACATATGCATCTCGAACGGCTTGAGGGTGAGTAAATCATGGCTTAAATATCATTTTTGGGCGAACTATCCCTTTAAGAGCCACTGTTTGTGTGTAATACTTATAATGGACTTTTATCCAACGCACTTATATGTACAAATGTTTTTGGTGTGCGAGACACTATATTATATTTTTATTGGTTATATAGTTTCATTATTTTGTCTGACAATAATAACCCTGAACAATAGGAGAGTTAAACTCACTAGAGGACAGTGATTCGACACAAGTGTGTCGTCTGGGTTTTAAAGTCAGTCTTTTGCATAAACCAGAGAATTACAGACTCTACAAGTTCGTGAAAGATTGACAGGCGCCGTTAATAGAACAAACGGTCACTAATGTGTTCACTATATTTAGCTGACATATCAAAAAGTCGTTTTTGATGATTTAGTCCACAGTTTTCTTGGACCTGAAGGGTCAGAAAGCGGATGTTATAAACCACTGGAGTGTGAAACTACACAGGTAGAACATTTCATAAGAAGCCAGAGCAAAATAGCAGAACAACTTGTTTTTTCTCTCATTTATATCATGATGTCCTGACCTTAGATTCGGCCCACACTTACTAATGTTAATTGGCAAGATGAGAGTTAACACGTGGGGTCTTAGTAACTTTTTGGCAATGCACATATTGCACTAAATTATTAATACCGTTAAAATTCCATCTGCATTGCATAACAGTCATTTTCCAATAAACACATTTTTTTTTCTCAAGGTTTCCAGTGTTTCTATCGACTGCACAAAAAATTCCATTAAATGTTTCTAGGGTGGATTCAACAGAAAGAGCACAAAGTCTCTCCCTCCGACACAAAAGATCAGCATGATGTGGAGATCTAGGCGTGGATTAAAGAGAGGAACTCAGTGTCATTGAAGTCGAGAGAGAAGGACAATATCAGGACAGGACAATCTGTGTCTTCACCTTTTCATGCGTGTCACACTCCCTTCAACCTGAATCTGAACACAAAGATTCACTGAAACTAGTTTAACGGTTTACTATTTTAAACTATAGGTTCAGTACTTTAAAGTTCAATTGCAGCATTTATGGTATCATGTTGATTACCACAAACATATTATTT
>CM040831.1:2115000-2297500 GCA_022828995.1 Vimba vimba | reverse complement strand
CCTGTACAACATTCTCATCATGGCAAAAACTCACACTCAAAAAAAATAAGCATAATTTACATAGAAAATATGGTACTTTTTGAAATAAATAAATTCAAAAATACCCCCAAAATAAAAAATCACACCATAAATGGATAGACAAAATTTTATCGAAGACAGTGATATAACATTTATAATAAATAAAATAGGATCACATCTGAGTCCTCTGTGCCCACATTTGTCCACAATTAGAGAATTAAGGGCTATAAAGTGAATACGGTTTGAGGGCTACAACATTTAAATGAGTGAAACGACAAGCAATTTCGCTCCATGTCAACAAAAGACTAGGTGTTTTCAGGTTATTCTGCATTTTTAAAGAATATATCTGGAATATTTATCCTCAATAGACTTGCAGCAAGTAGATGAAACTGGTTTGGCACTTTATTTTACAATCCTGTTCCCTATGTTCTTCTTATAGTTATTACAATAACTGGGTAATAACTAGGTACACACCCTGAATCTACCCCTAAAACTAACCTTAACCCATGTAGTTACCTTATATTACCAGTACTGTTTTAGGTAAGTACACATGAGTGCTTGTATACTGTAAAGTGCTCATGTTGAGGCCTCATTTCAAGCCATAACAGATTGGTACATTTTCTTGGTAACAAGTGTGTGCACAACATACACACGTCAATATTGTGAGCATCCTAGAAGGTATTCTCTTATTTATCTGGAATATTTATACTCAAAGTGAGCTTAAGCAGCAAGTTTATATATATATATTTATTTTTAAATATGCTCGGATACAATATTGAAGCCTCATTCCAAGCCATAATGGATTAATTAATTTCTAGCTGTGTTTGTTTGCATACAGATAACGATTATTTGAGCATCATAGAATGTATTTTGAGATTATTCTGCATCTTTTAAGAAAGTAACTGGAATATTTAGACTTGATGGGTTTAAGCAAGATAGATGAAACCATATTTTTCTGACTCAAGCCATAATAGATTTTCAAGTCGTTTTTGCTGGCATGGAGTGAGCACACAACAACTGACAACATCCTAGTTTTTTTTTCCTCTTCAGATTACTATGTTTTTCCAGATAGGCTTAAGCTGCAAGTTTATATGAAACCATATTTTTGAGTGTCCTAAGGTATTTTCCGATTGTTCTGCAGTTTTAAACCCTTACTTGTTCGTGTCGGTCAAAAATGACATTTTTTCTTATTTCAATGAAATGATTGTACTATATTTTAGTTCAATAATATTTAATAGTTTGTATTTCCACTTGGTGAAATTTGTCACGTGTGACTTTTTCTAGAACACAACCTTTTCGAATCATGTCCATGATTTTTGTGTGTTCATACAGCATCAATTCTATAAAAAAATGAATTATTAAGTAAACAGCACCAGAGGGTTAAAGGAAATATCTGGACTATATTAGATTAAGCCACTGCAGTCGTAGGTCTGTAAGAACATAAATGCTTCGGAAAGTGACGAGGAAACGTGTATTCTTGACAAAAGGCTTTTATTTCAGTCTTCCAAAAGTGTTGAGTTCAACAATGACATAGAAGAATAAATATACATTCATTGACAATAAAAAAATTGTTCAAAATGCAAAAAAACATTCAAGTTGATTTCTTTGTGATAAAGTTTAACCAAATAAAAATGATGTAAACAGCTGACATTGCAACTCCGTTCAGCACCCAAAAAAGGCAAATGTTCTAACAAAGCACATTTTTAAGCATGGAGTTGATACTTGTAAGCCACATCACAGAGCGCTCAGACTGACCAGAACAAAGTCGCTATTCTGTACAGGAGACCTCGCGAGATTACATGCGCGTCCACGTCGCGAGGTGAGAGCTCAAGCCGATGACTTTTACCGGTTCGACCACGACTCTTTCGGAGTCACCGGGATTTGCACAACAACCGTGTGCTTTTAATGATAACCGTAGCAGTGCTTTAAACGGCACGGTTTTAGCTAATACTGCATCTTTCTTTGTCTTTGGTCTGTCCGCCTCCTATCGTCTTCTCTTTAATGTACATTAAGTCACTGTGGACGCTCGGGCGGCGCGCAAAAGGCGCAACGATCCCGTACGCGTCTCCGTCCTTAACCTTCTTGTTTCTGAAAGACTTTTTGTGGAGAATGTCACAGTACTGCACGGACACCTTGCGATGGAGGTCCGGGCTCATCTCGTTGGGTAGTTTTGCGAGAGCGAAGAGTCTTTGAAACATCTGGTCGACGTTCGTGTTCCTCTTGGCGGAGATCTCGAAGTACGCGCATTGCTCGTCCCCCGCGATCAGTTGCTCGATCTCGTCGCGCTGAACCTCTCGGTAAAACTCGCGGTCGCCCTTGTTCCCGCAGATCACCAGCGGCACGTCCACGTTCTCTTTGGTCTTGTTTTTAAGGCAGGATTTGGTCTCGTAGATCTGCTGTTTGAGCCGCTGCACCTCGTGAAAAGACTCGCGGTTGTCCAGACTGAACACCAGGATGAAAACATCACCTGTGGCCAAAAGAAGAGGGGGAACGATTAGACATTTTGAATTAGCCAACAGTATCGCTCTAAAAAAATAAAAGTTATTTATTGGCATTGATGGTTCCATGAAGAACCTTTAAAATCCAAAAAAGTTCTTTACACTAAAAAATGCTGGGTTGTTTCAACCCACGTTTGGATCAAATATGGACAAATCCAATCGTTAGGTTTGGAATTTTAATTAAAAAAAATTAAACCAATGGTTTGTCCACGTTTGGTTTAAATCTTTTAATTAAAACTCAACTGTAGGGTTTGACCATTGAAACAACCCAGCATTTTTAGACAGTGTAGATTTTTTTTTTTTGTCCATTACACTTTTAAGATCTGCTCACTGAAAGGTTCTTCTATTAACCAGAAATGCTTCTTCTATGGCATGGTTTTATTTGATAAGATATTTACCTGTCAGAATAGACAGTCTCCTCATAGCTGGGAACGGATGATTCCCTGAAGTATCCAAGATGTCCAGTTGGTACACCTCTCCCTTGATGCTGTAGAGTTTCCTGTGAAAGTCCTCAATGGTCGGCGTGTACTGTTCCTCAAAGCGCCCGTTCAGAAACCGGGACACGATCGCCGTTTTCCCAACTTTGGTGGATCCGAGAATGACCATCCTGTAGCAGTTTTTCGCTGGGATGTCAAACTCGTTCTCTGAAGGACTCATTTTCTTGATCATGTTTGTCTTGTGTGTGGTTTTAAGCCGGAGTAGTAAAGAATAGCTGGTTGTGCTGTAAGTTTGCAGTGGCTGTTGCTTCTGAAGCTTCTAATGATGAAGAGCCTCTATTTAAACGTGCTCGCGCCCCGCCCCCCGTGCGCGTCACCGCGGGCCAGTGCAACTGGTGCGTCAGTTTGTGTGGATCAGTGCTTTCTGGTGCAACTAATACCAGGAACATTCGCTGAGAGGAAAAGTACTTCACGCTGTGTATCAAATCCCCCATTTTAAAAAAACAATGTCATTTACCTGTAAAGCAGTGCAAATGTTTCTGCGTAGAGATCAGAATGCATTTTACTGTAAAATATTGTTAATATGATGCTTTTGTTTCATAGGCATATGTGTACTGTAAAATAGGCTTATTGTTAAAATGATGCTTTTATTTCATAAGCATAGCCTATTTGTACTATAAAATTGGCATATTGTTCAAATTATGCTTTATTTCATAGGCATATTTGTATAAAAAATAGGCATATTGCTAAAATTATGCTTTTAGTTCATAGGCATATTTGTACTATACTGTAAAATAGGCCTATTGTTAAAATTATGCTTTTATTGCATAGGCATATTTGTATAAAAAATAGGCATATTGCTAAAATTATGCTTTTAGTTCATGGGTATATTTGTACTGTACTGTAAAATAGGCCTATTGTTAAAATTATGCTTCTATTGCATAGGCATATTTGTACTATGAAATAGGCCTATTGTTAAAATTATGCCTTTATTATTTTTAAATAAAAAATAGCCTATGATTATAGTCTTATAACTTCACAGAATTCCCTGCATTAACCACCACATTCGCTTAGATTTCTTTTTATTGCTCAGTTATGTATACATTGAAGTGTTTCATGCTAATGTTTATGTTATTTAGTTCATGCCTCTTATTATTTAGTGTTATTATCGACCACATTACCGGATAAGTCACGTGACTTTTCGTTGCACCAATTATCACTACATTTCGCAGTAACAACTGAGATTCAATTGCTCAAATATTTGTTTACTTTTTTGGAATGTCCTGCTGCTTTTTCCCCTTAAATGCAACAGTCTTTTAAACATATAGCACCAGTGCAGTGGTGGCATTAATCATGTACGTAGTTCTGGTTTGTTCATATTTGCACTTGATCACAAATTTGGGAAAGGAAACAGACGCGTTAACGGCTCATGGAAATGGAAATAAGAAATAAGGATTGAAATGAATTTGATTCGAGAGTAACAAGTAGGCTAGAATAATTAAAAACAAATAAAGTGAATCCGATATGCTCCAGTGGTTCTGCAGATCATGTTTTCTTCTTCAGACCGCAGTCAATATCTAATACAGAAGCGCGCGCCCGCGCATCGCCACACCGCGGCGCAAGTGAATCCGAGCGGCTCGAGCACGACGCTTTTATACCAGCGCGCTCTGGAATGCTGGACTCTGATTGGCCGTCTACTTTAGCATCTCTCTCTCTCTCTCTCTCTCTCTCTCTCTCTCTCTCTCTCTCTCTCTCTCTCTCTCTCTCTCTCTCTCTCTCTCTCTCTCTCTCACACACACACACACACACACACAACCTCGCACGACACAACTACAACCCCAGCGGCTGCATTAGCCTACCGTGGGCTGTTTCTATGCAAAATAAGAAAGTAGTTCACATAAGAAAGTTAGATGTGCGTCACCTGCATGTTTACCTTTCACTGAAACTGCAATATTCCTTAAATGATCTGGTAACACTTTACAACGTGGTTGCATTTGTTAACATTAGTCGATGTAAACTAAAAATACTTCTAAAGCACCTCAGTTAAGTGTTAATTTTAACATTTACTAACACGTTATTAAAATCAAAAGTTGTATCTGGTACTAATGGACCTGAGCTATCATGAATGAAGACTAAATAATGTAGCAAATGTATTGCTAAATATTTCTTATGTTATTAATGCCCTATTAGGCTTTTTTGGAATATTACCTTTCATGTAGTGTGTATAAAGCTGTTTATGATTGTAAAAGGTCTGCAAAGTTTCAAAGATCAAAGTGTAGATGGAGTAATTGAAGTTCAACAATTTAACAAATTTGCATAATGCCAGTCTATGGTCTTCATTGGCCAAACGAGAACAGCGTCTATTTTGCCCCGCCCTCATACACTGTGTACACTGTAGTCCCTCTATCCAGCTTTTAATGTTGTTTATGTGTCTATGTGGTGTTTTTAATATGCTTTAAGACAAACCATGTGTAAATTCATAAGTCGACAGCATTGCTGAGTATTTTCTGCTTAAAACTGCAGTGAACCAAAGACAGTCTCAAAAACACACTTTGAAATCGCTGGTGTTTCTGACGTCACAAACTACCTTGTAACCAATCAGATCAACGTGTGATCGTCAACGACTGGAGCGTGAAATGACAAATCAATGCATTTACAAAGAGAAACTGAAAAAGCAGGTGATTATAATGAGCTTTTCTTTGAAACAAGGAGTGACGAAAAATGCACACAGGAGCTCATTTTAGGAGTGGAGAGAGAGAGAGAGAAATACCAGCATGCAACATGGATCAGATGATCTGTTTCAAAGTACAGAACGGATGAAAGCCAATGCATGACAAAGAGGAAGAGAGAAAGTGAGGAACAACACGGAAAAAACCTGTGCAAATGGGACCCCTATAAAGCAACATGTCCATGATGAGCACTGAGCGATAATGACCTTTACAGCCCATTATATTTCCACAACTCCACATTTCAATCATGCATCCAAAAAACCTGTGGAGTGCCGCACTCCTCATTCCCCTCAGACAGGGTTTAGATGTGTTTTTTAATATTCAAGAATGAAGTGCATTCAAGATCTTTGTGCTTAGATTAAGGCCATTGTTGAGTTGAAATGAGCTTTTTGAGTGTCATTATCTGAGCATTTCAATCATTTACTTACTGTCTTCCTTCATAACATAAAAGGAAAACTATACCTTTAATATATAGGCTATGATAAATTGAGCATCAAATCATCATATTAGAGTGATTTCTGAAGGATCATGTGACACTGAAGACTGGAGTAATGATGCTGAAAACTCAGCTTTGATCACAGGAATAAATTACACTTTACTGTATATTCACATAGAAAATCACTATTTTGGATTGTAATAATAATTTCAGATTTTTTACTGTATTTTTATCTAATCAATGCGGCCTTGAGACTTCAGAAATAACATAAAAACCTACAAATGTGAGGTAAAAAACTATGAAGCTGTTTTTTTTAAGCAAATAAATAAAATGCATAATTAGTAAGTCTTACACACATCAAGTCAATATAAAATCATCTTTAAATTAATGCATGTTGTTTCTGAGTATTATTATATTGAAAAACAATCACACACTGGTGTTTTAGACTAAAATGGGTCAAGAGTTAATCGTCTTCAATTCATTGCACTTGAGTTTCAAATGGCTTTTCCCATAGACCTTGTCTTGATTAGTTTCTGATTAAGGCTAAATGACTAATTAAATGAGTAAGAGTCTTTATTCCCACAGTCCAGCATGATCAAAAATCATGACCTGAGCCCTGACATTTATAATGACCCTGAGAGGATTGCTTGTTTGCATGCATTTATGTATGTGTGTCAGCTCTCAGTGTAATTTAATAATCCATAAGAGTTTATTAGAGGACGAGGGCAATGTCTGTGTGAGGAGAGAGAGAGAGAGAGAGAGAGAGAGAGAGAGAGAGAGAGAGAGAGAGAGAGAGAGAGAGAGAGAGAGAGAGAGAGAGAGAGACAGAGAGAGAGAGAGAGAGAGAGAGAGAGAGAGAGAGAGAGAGAGAGAGACAGATAGAGAGAGAGAGAGAGAGACAGAGAGAGAGACAGAGAGAGAGACAGAGAGACAGAGAGACTAAGGTTGCCAACTGTCCCGAATTAGGCGGGACGTCCCGTATTTTGGGCCTAATTAATTTGTCCCGTGCGTGACCTCCCGTGTCCCGTTTTTTGACAAGCTGATAAACCACTGACTGATACAACAGCAACAGCAACAGCAGCAGTGCTGACCACGACACTTGAGAATGATCACCTACACCTGTCATCATCCAATCACAGCTTTTTTAATCACTGTTTTGAGACAAATCATTGTTTTATTTGATTTGCGAACATCCTCTGCCGTCTGGTCGCTTCCGCTTCAAGCCGGACTCGTCTCGCGCTAACGGTAATTTCTTTTCACTGTCTACGTTTTGATTTCGGCTAATCAATTTTGGCGAATGCAAACAACGTGATTATTGTTCATGAGTCTAACATCCAGCCACGCAAGAAAACATGTAATCTACCTGAGGGAATAATATGCTCAAAAAACATTTCTGATTATTATTAATGTTTTAAAGCTTTTAGAAAGTACATAGAAAGCTTTTGTAACATTATCTGAACTGTCACTTTTGATTAATGTAATGCATCCTTGCTGAATAAAAGTAGGCAATTACTTTCTTTATTTTTTTTCCCAAAAAATAATCTTACTATAACCCCAAACTTTTGAACTGTAAGCCTAGTGTATAATGTTAAAAAAGCTTTCTATTTTAGATAAATGCTGTTATTTTGAACTATGGTTTGTTTGTAATGTGACTTTTTTCATGTATGACATTAAAATTATTTTTAGAATTAAATACATAAATAGGTTAAGCAATACAAATGTGTTTATGTCTGATAACCTTTTAAACAAACTTAACTGCAGACACTGAAATGATGTACACTGTGTGATACAGTACAAATATTTTGAGTGTCCCTCATTTTCCTATAAATAACCACGATTGTCCCGCATTTTCCTTTTCTGAAGTTGGCAACCCTAAGAGAGACAGAGAGAGAGAGAGAGAGAGAGAGAGAGAGAGAGACAGAGAGACAGATAGATAGAGAGAGAGAGAGAGAGAGAGAGAGAGAGAGAGAGAGAGAGAGAGAGAGAGAGAGAGAGAGAGACAGAGAGACAGAGAGACAGAGAGAGAGAGAGAGAGAGAGAGAGAGAGAGAGATGAATGCAAGGAAAAAGAACAAGTGCCAGAAAGTGTCAAAGAAAAGAAAGCAAGTCAGTAAAGTCATATATGACGGTCTAAAGAAAGTTTATTATAAAAAAGCCTTCCTGTATATTAGACAGATATAAGACCGCTATAAACCATTAGTGTTTTTGTAACATGTTATTTTTATTCAAATTGTAAAATAATATTTGAGGGTACAAAATAAGTGCTTAATTGTTTTGAATGTGAACTTGTAGTGCATTTCAATTCTTAAAAGTATATTTGAAAAACTGTACTTGCAGATAATATAATATTGAGGAAATATAAGGCCTCTTATGTGTGCACACTTTCAGGACTGCCCGAATTAAAAGTTTAACTCATGAAATCATGGTTTAATAAAGCTTTAAAGGCGCACACTGATTCTGATGTGTTGACTATATACTAAAGCACACGTACTTGATTATACTTGTTTCATTTTAAATGTACTAAATTGCAACTTCATCATTTCAAATGTGCAATTGCTAATTTTATTTAAATACATGACATACAAGTTTCAACAGAAATGACATTAAAGTATGTTTTAGTTTACCGTAAAACCTTGTCAGTGCACACTTTAATCTTATTTCAAAGACAATAGAAGTAATTATGAAATTACTGTATTTAAGTGAGTCAAAAAGCACTCTAAAGTTCAGCTAATTGCATTTAATACACATTTAAACTATAACACCTTTTCATTTAATTGTAAAGTACGCAATTGAGCATCTGAAAACATATTTAGTTCGCACTTAAGTTTTAAAGTAGCCTTATATTACATAATAAGTACTCTTTTTAAAGTATGCTATAGTTGTTTTTCACAAGCTGATTCATTTTAAAACGGGCTAATTCTCCATGAATCTGCACTGGTTTTGCTATAGCTTTGTTTTTGTGTGAAGACAATGCAATATAACATGTTTTTGGGTTTTATTTAACAGTGTCTGGCCATTTTAACTCTTCACAATGACTACAAGTTCACAACTCGGGTAAAATATGACTGTTTTTGCCCCGGTGTCGAGAGATTAAGCAGCGCAGGAAACTCTAGCGTATCTAGACACTCTTCTGAGGCCTCAAAGATCAAATACAGCGAGCACGAACGAAAAGGCACGGGAACAGAGGAAGAGAAAAGTTATTACGGCATAAATTAAAGAAGGAAATTGGATGCATTTCTATTCCTCAAGTCAATCCAGTTCATGAAAAGAAGCAAAAGCAGACGGTGAGCCAACACAGAGCGCTTGGCAGGAAACCCCGTCACAACAACACTAAATATTATTGCATGCAAATGGATACTGATCTCTCTTTTTTCTCCATTGTATATAACAAGAAATTCAGAAAATGAATCTTTGGCACAATGCACTGATAAATGGATTGATTTCTTTGTTTTGAAAACACAGTCTGATCTGGAGCCTGTGTTTTGTAACATTTGCATGTGTAATATTTTCTTAGTGAGATTGTCCAGCAGAGATGTGACGTCTGAGAGACTGAAGCCGATTGATTGGGTTTTATCATCATGCTGACGACATCAGATCCCAGACGGCTCATGGCTAAAGAAACCCCCGAATCTCTTACAGTCTGTTCTTATGTAACAGCGGACCCTCGGCCTGGTCAACGGGTCAAAGGTTGACTGGTTTACATGCCAAACTTTTGGCCCCTGAGGTTGCACTTTATTTCAATTAATTGTCAATGTCTACTTAATATCTGCTAACACTTAATTTTGATGTCATTCTGCTGACTGTTAGTAACTTTGCAACTACAGTCAAACTCAAAATAATTCAGACACCAGATATAATTTTTAATATTTCTTCACTAGTGTGTGCAGGACACTATAGTTCATTTATGTAAGTGAGGAGAACAAAATAAATTAACTGTGACATATTATACCCAAAAATTCTTCATACACTTTGAGCTGATCATGTTTTGCTGAAGTGTGTTTTCTTTAATTGCTAATGCTCTTTTTACACACAGACTGAACACAATGAAGCATTGCTTGGTGATTGGTTGAGCTAAACTGGTATTATCTAATTGTGTAGTTAAATTTAACAGCTGACAGATATTCAACATAATTCATGTGTGAGACAGTCTAACAGAAGATGGACAAAACCAGTCAAATATCAACTGAGTTCTGCTCATATTTTATCACCATTTTCTAAACTATAGCAAATAAACTGATAATGTGAGAAATGTTGAAGGAGTCTGAATACATTTGGGTTTGACTGTAGTTGCAGAGTTACTTATAGTCAGCAGAATGACATCGAAATGAAGTGTTAGCAGATATTAAAACAGTACTAAAACTCTAATAACTTGACATGTATTTACAAAGTTTAGTCAGAATATCTGTTGGGCAGAATCAAAATAAAGTTAGTCGAGGCTTTATATCATTTCGCTGCCAAAAAGCTGTAAACTACATGTATAGAAACAACACAGGCAGAACCAATTTCTGTGTAAATGTTTATAAATGTGTTCTTAGTAAAAGCATAAACATAAGCATGGAAACACTGTTTTCATAGACCTATATGGGTCAAGCGTTTGAGATGTAATGGCCTTTCTTAAACCTTTCCCTGCCATTGACTGACTTCTGAATCATGCAACAGAAAGGCTGGATTACAGGTAATAATGTTGATAATAATGTTCAGTTTCTTGCACAGAACGATCGTTTCACTTCATAAGACCTCAATGTATCGTCAGGAGACACGAGTATTCATTTAGTTTTGCCTGTATATGTTTTTTTTTACTTGAGCCGCTGACTTGCATTATATGGACTACAGCAATATAATAGGTAATATTAAATTATAGGGACTACAGTTTCAGTTAAAAATCGTATTTAGTTTGGGTGAATGATCCCAAAGTAATGTATGTGAGTAATGTATTACAAGTAAGGCAAGTTACATTATCAGATTACTTTTTTAAGTCACTACTAAAGTAACACATTACTTTTTAAATTTACAACATTCAAACAATGCAACCTTTTCAAACAAGCAACCCAAGTTACTGTTTTCCCATTGACTGACAGCTCTCCTGTCCCCATGAGGATTACTGTAGATAAATCTGCATTTACTCTTTATTTAAGCTAGAGTGCATTTACTCGCACAAAAGCAGATTTAGTATTCCTCAAAATGAATAAAAACAGTAGGTAACACTTTATTTTACAGTGTCATTGTTACATTGTTACATTGCCATACTATAAATTATGCATAATTACATGCAACTAACCCTCAACCAAATCAAACCCTAATGCTAACCCTAAAGTAAGTGCATGTAGTTACATAATGTTACTCAATACTTAAATGTATAATTACAGTGTAACAAACGCACCTTAAAATATGACCAAACATTGAAATGCATTTTTATTTTATATATATGTTAAATTGCACAAATATACTAGCCCCCGGTTTCACAGACCAGGCTTAAGCTATAGTCTGAGACTGAAATGCATGTTTGAGCTGTTTTAACTGAAGGCAACTTGCACTGATATATCTTAAAACATGTCAGTGTCATTGTTCTGTCTCCAGATGCACATCAGTGATGCTTTTAAAGCCACGTTTAGAAAAGCCACATTTACCCCCGGTTTCACAGACAAGGCTTAATCCTAGTCCCAGATTAAAATGCATGTTTGAGCTGTTTTTACAGAAAGCAACTTGCACTGATATATCTTAAAATATGTCAGTGCCTTTCTTTTGTCTCAAGATTCACACCAGTAATGTTTTTTTAGGGCATGTTTATAAAAGCTACTTAAATGTCCTAATTGAACTACGGCCTAATCCTGGCTTAGTCTAAGCCCTATCTGTGAAACCAGGCCTAAATGTCCTAATTGATCTAAGGCCTAATCCTGGCTTTATCTAAACCCTGTCTGTGAAACCAGGCCTTTATGTATTTAATCTCACTTTGTCTGAGCTGCGCCCTCTACTGTACGGGCATGAATATACTGTACATCTCCTTCAGCATGAGGCTTATTCACTTCACTTTTGGTGTGAAAGAGCCTTTACATTTGGCAAAAATAAAACTTTTTTTTTTAATTTTTTTTATTAAAAAACATTCAAGCCCAGCCAAGGTGAGAAAAAGTAAGGCAAAAGTAAAGTAACGCATTACTTCCCATAAAAGTAACTATGTAACACAGTTAGTTACTTTTTTTTAGGGAGTAACGATATATTGTTACGCATTACTTTTAAAAGTACCTTTCTCCAAATTTGGTATTAAAATATATTATAATTGAGTTATAATAAATTGTTAATCTGTTCTCAGTGTCCTGATGCATTCAATGCAACAATGTGTGGAAGAATTTATGAGTTCAAAAGCTAATAATTAGTTATACTACATGTAAAATTAAAATAAATAATTGGGGTGCACGATAATCGCAATATGATGAGCATCTTGGTTTACAGTATATACAGTAAATCTCTGCTTTTGCTGCGAGTTTATTCGAGTTTGAACATTAAAAAGTGTAGAATTTAAGACATAAATATTAATATTGCAACACCAGTGTGAATGTAATGTGGACTAAGTCACTATCATAAATAAAAGAGGTTAGAGTCCAGCTACAAAATCAATATAAAACACTTACGAATAAAACATTCAATATTTTATTTACTTTATTAGCAATTTACTTGCATGTCATGTGACCATTATCTGACATCACAGAACTAAGAACATGAAAAATGCATTGCTGAATTATTGAAATATTTAACTAAAATATTTCACATCTAAAGGGTTTGGCTGACAAAAAAACCTTTGGGAATCCCTGATCGGTGCCATTAGAGTAAGAAGGAAAAGGCAGAAGAGTGTGTACATACTGAAAGATAAATCAGGAAGCGTCCATTTATTTTACCTTTGGAAAGAAAAACGTGCATCCGCAAATAACACAGAACAAAGTACATTCAGTCTCTGAACATGAAACAAATGGACCCTAAAATGGCTGATTTCAGCCTGGATGTGCATTAGGAATAGATTGAGGAAATACAAACACACTTTATGGTTATGATATTTGAGCAAACTACAGTTTACAATTGGAAGATTGTCATTGCATTCACGGTTTGTCTTCCGTGTAACATAAAATTTTAAACATTGCGGTAGAAGTGTTGATCATCTATGTGCTGTGCATCCGTCCATCTCCATCCATGATTCACCATGCAGGAGCACGGATCGGGAATCTGGTGTCGTCGTTACACACACACACACACACACACACACGCTTCATCTTTATTTGTGCTTGCAGCGCTGGCTCCTCTGCCGATAGATCTCCTCAGTGAATGGTCTGCAAACATGACACACACACACTGTAAATCTCAAGAAGTGCTATAAGTGTACCACCCTGTGTGCGTGTGTGTGCGTGTGTGTGTGTGTGTAAGAGACGCTTTCCATAAATAGGTCAGATATAAGGCCTGCAACTCTATAGTCAATGATGACACAAGTAATTATCAGTGAAATAAGGTGCTTGACCTTCAGAAAACATATGAGCAGTTTTATGGTCTATTCATTAGGCGATATACAGTGAGGAAAATAAGTATTTGAACACCCTGCTATTTTGCCAGTTCTCCCACTTGGAAATCATGGAGGGGTCTGAAATTGTCATCGTAGGTGCATGTCCAATGTGAGAGACATAATCTAAAAAAACAAATCCAGAAATCACAATATATAATTTTTTAACTATTTATTTGTATGATACAGCTGCAAATAAGTATTTGAACACCTGTCTATCAGCTAGAATTCTGACCCTCAAAGACCTGTTAGTCTGCCTTTAAAATGTCCACCTCCACTCCATTTATTATCCTAAATTAGATGCACCTGTTTGAGGTCGTTAGCTGCATAAAGACACCTGTCCACCCCATACAATCAGTAAGAATCCAACTACTAACATGGCCAAGACCAAAGAGCTGTCCAAAGACACTAGAGACAAAATTGTACACCTCCACAAGGCTGGAAAGGGCTACAGGGAAATTGCCAAGCAGCTTGGTGAAAAAAGGTCCACTGTTGGAGCAATCATTAGAAAATGGAAGCTAAACATGACTGTCAATCTCCCTCGGACTGGGGCTCCATGCAAGATCTCACCTCGTGGGGTCTCAATGATCCTAAGAAAGGTGAGAAATCAGCCCAGAACTACACGGGAGGAGCTGGTCAATGACCTGAAAAGAGCTGGGACCACCGTTTCCAAGGTTGCTGTTGGTAATACACTAAGACGTCATGGTTTGAAATCATGCATGGCACGGAAGGTTCCCCTGCTTAAACCAGCACATGTCAAGGCCCGTCTTAAGTTTGCCAATGACCATTTGGATGATCCAGAGGAGTCATGGGAGAAAGTCATGTCGTCAGATGAGACCAAAATAGAACTTTTTGGTCATAATTCCACTAAACGTGTTTGGAGGAAGAAGAATGATGAGTACCATCCCAAGAACACCATCCCTACTGTGAAGCTTGGGGGTGGTAGCATCATGCTTTGGGGGTGTTTTTCTGCACATGGGACAGGGCGACTGCACTGTATTAAGGAGAGGATGACCGGGGCCATGTATTGCGAGATTTTGGGGAACAACCTCCTTCCCTCAGTTAGAGCACTGAAGATGGGTCGAGGCTGGGTCTTCCAACATGACAATGACCCGAAGCACACAGCCAGGATAACCAAGGAGTGGCTCTGTAAGAAGCATATCAAGGTTCTGGCGTGGCCTAGCCAGTCTCCAGACCTAAACCCAATAGAGAATCTTTGGAGGGAGCTCAAACTCCGTGTTTCTCAGCGACAGCCCAGAAACCTGACTGATCTAGAGAAGATCTGTGTGGAGGAGTGGGCCAAAATCCCTCCTGCAGTGTGTGCAAACCTGGTGAAAAACTACAGGAAACATTTGACCTCTGTAATTGCAAACAAAGGCTACTGTACCAAATATTAACATTGATTTTCTCAGGTGTTCAACTACTTATTTGCTGTATCATACAAATAAATTGTTAAAAAATCATACATTGTGATTTCTGGATTTTTTTTTTTTAGATTATGTCTCTCACAGTGGACATGCACCTACGATGACAATTTCAGACCCCTCCATGATTTCTAAGTGGGAGAACTTGCAAAATAGCAGGGTGTTCAAATACTTATTTTCCTCACTGTATATATATATATATATATTCCACGACACAATTGGCACAATAGCTAATGATTATGTCTCATTATAAAAGCGGAAACAATTAACCTAAAATACTCATGGTCATACATAGCCTGGGAAAACCCAGACAACTTCCGACAAATTTAGATTTGCTCTGCAAGTAATCTGGCAAAGAGCTCATTCAAGCCCATTTCTAATCCGTCCAAATCGAGGCACCAATCAGAAACATTGAGGCGGGCTTTACACGATGACGATCGCTCTGATTGGTTTTAGGTCTATCCAATTGCACCCAGAGGCATTTGAGCGACGTTTGTTGGTGACGCCCCTTTGGAAATGAGTTATTAATGAAGCTTTGCCAGACCATAACTCAGTTACTACTGAGAATGGTCTGGTTGTAACCAGGCTAAGTCATACAGATAAGAGTTAGACATCATTCAAAACTGTAAAGGGTCTATTTTTTATTTTTTTATTTGTGTAAACTCACAGTAAAAACAAATCATTGTGCTTTTGTAAAATAAAGAAAACAAACATGCTTTCTGCTGTCACGGTTTCTTTCCAATCATTTTTCGGAGCGCGTCACAAAAATGAATCTAAACTCGGCGTATCGGCTTCTAGCAAGCTCTTGTGTGCTTCTGAACTCTTGTTTTGGGTTGGTGTGTAGATCGTCTCTTCTTCTTCTGCTCTTTTACATGTTGTGGCGGTTAGCAAACGGTGTTGCATTACCACATGCGCCCCCTTGTGGACTGGAGAGTGAATCATCTGTGACTCAATGTATTCATCGACTGACTGTATGAACCGAATACAGGATGAATACATGCATCATTATACTCCTAATATATACAGTCAAACCAGAATGTATTCAGACGCCTTCAACATTTCTCACATTATCTCAGTTTATTCGCTATAGTTTAGAAAATGGTAATAAAACATGACAAGAACTCAGTTGATATTTGACTGGTTTTGTCCGTCCTTCTGTTAGACTGTCTCACACATGAATTATGTTGAATATCTGTCAGCTGTTAAATTTAACTACACAATTAGATAATACCAGTTTAGCTCAACCAATCACCAAGCAATGCTTCATTTTGTTCAGTCTGTGTGTAAAAAGAGCATTAGCAATTAAAGAAGAAACACTTCAGCAAAACATGATCAGGTCAAAGTGTCTGGATAATTTTTGGTCCCAAATGTTTATAAATGTTACTGGTAGTCTCTGTATGAAGAGTTTTTGGGTATAATATGTCACAGTTTTCTATATTTTGCTCTCCTCACTTACATAAATGAACTATAGTGTCCTGCACACACTAGTGAAAAAATATTAAAAATTATATCTGGTGTCTGAATCATTTTTGGTTTCACTGTATATATATATATATATGTGTGTGTGTGTGTGTGTGTGTGTGTGTGTGTGTGTGTGTGTGTGTGTGTGTGTGTGTGTGTTTGTGTGTGTGTAGAACAGTCCAGACTGTCACTTGGTGGTTTTTCTTTCACGTTCTGGATTAAAGTGATGTTAAAGTGATGTTGGCGCCCTGTGTTAATGCGGGAGACAGAGTTGTGTGTACTTGAGTCGGATCATCCCAGCTCTGTCATCATCGGTCTGCTCGCTCAGGCCACACTGCTGAGAAGCTGTTGTTGTTTTTGATTTAGTGCTATTAAAGTTCAGTTCTCTCACGGCCACTGTAGAGACTTTACAGTGTATGTGTGAGTATATTCCCACATTTATTGTGTACTTACAATATCCCAAAAGTTCCCAAATATTTTTAATTTAAATAATAGCTCGTCCCGGTTCACTTGTCGCCTGTCAATGACGTAATTTCCGTGTTATCTCTGGTTTCCGCTTTTCGTAGTAACGATGGCGACAGACGTGGATAACCGCGTTACGTCTAGCGGCGCGCTCACGCTGTTGTTGTTTTGTTCAAACATTATGGACCATGGCAAGCAGACTTTGGGACAAAAGGAGAAATAAAACGAGGATCAATATCGGTGGCGACGCCGCACGATAAAAGGTTGTTTTCCATGTTAATCGGAGTGTTTGTCCTAACCAGCCGCGACGATTCTATTGTAGAAACGGTTTCTATTTTTCTGCGACGCCGCGCTGGAACAACAAACACAAAGTGTGGCGATGATAATCTCAGGTGCTGTTTATGTGCTTTATTTAATGTTAAAAGCGTGTAGTGTGACTCTGAATATCATTTAGTGCTCCAGCTTTGAAGCTGTAAAAGCAACAATGGATAATTCACCTCAGATCTTCAAATTAAACAAATGAAACAAGAACGTTCAAACTGTGAACAAACAAGTGTATTCTTTGACAAAGATTGTTTTAGTAACTCAGCCTATGTATTTTAATAATGTTTAAATGGTGTAATATTTGTGAGTTTGATTATGTAGTGACATCCATTTTCAAGATTACTCTCTGGTGCTGTGCACTAGCCGCGAGACTCCGCCCACACGCTGTTCTGATTGGCTGACTCCACCCATAAGCTGTTCTGATTGGCTGACTCCACCCATACACTGTTCTGATTGGCTGACTCCGCCCATACGCTGTTCTGATTGGCTGACTTCACCCACACACTGTTCTGAGAGGCTGACTCCGCCCACACGCTGTTCTGATCGGCTGACTTCACCCACACACTGTTCTGATTGGCTGACTCCGCCTACACGCTGTTCTGATCGGCTGACTTCACCCACACACTGTTCTGATTGGCTGACTCCACCCATACGCTGTTCTGATTGGCTGACTCCGCATACACGCTGTTCTGATTGGCTGTGGGTTTTCACTGATTTTGACGCATCTCGCATTCGCGTCGTGTCTAGTGTGGACAGACACATTATTTGGCGCTGGAATCTTATCGCATCGCGTCTGGTTAGGACACAGTGTAACACACATGCGCATGACGTCACCGTTTTCACTAATTCGCATTGTTGTAGTTTGCATGGAGACAATAATGGCATAGTTTTCAAAAACTTTCACACTGAAACCAAAAGTTTGTGTTTTCAAGCCCCCAAAATGCCATTGTCATGTAAATGAACACATCAAAAAAATTTCTGTTTTTAGTTGAAAATGTGTGGTGTAAACGGCCCCTGATTCTGATAACACACTTACCCTTCACATGCAATAGCTACTCTGTAGGAAACGGCCACCACTGCGGTCAGGACCACCCCTATAGGACTGGCATTCCTAGTGCACACACACATAAAGAGACAAACACACAACATGTTCACTTAAAGGGTCATAAAACCCTGAACCAAATTTTCTGAGATTTTAACAGAGGTATGTGTGTTGAACACCATTGAAGACAATGTTAGCATCTGCTAGATTTAATAGTAGGGGGGAAATGGTTAAATTTTAGTTTTTTTCCGCTATTTTCATCTTCCGGGTTTAAAATCTTCATCGTGCAGAGCACTATAGTACTTTGATGACTCATCGGTGTCTCATAATTATTCATGAGACTTAGTTTTTTTATCCAATGAGAAGACACTTGCTCTTAATTATTCATGACACCACGTGGAACTTTCCAATGACAGACATGTCAAACTGTGATATCGCGTAGTAGATGAGAGAGGCAATGATGGTACGCGCGTTTGTTTTCATGGTGCAAAAGTTCCAGTGCATCTTTCCCCGCGATGCTGCCAGGGCAGGACTCTGACTGCGGGGGTTTGGTTAGCCATCAACCACGGACACATCTAAACTATGTGTGTGTAGCAACCATAGACTGTAAAAAAAGATGAACGACGCCCCTTCGCTCTCTTCCATTCGTGAGAACCATAGACAGTAAAAGAAATGGACACAGCGACCCCATTGGATTCAACGGGGACAAAGTGAAGCCAATTAGAAACTCTTACTTCCTGGGGGTCGAGCGTACTGCGCAGACTCAAACTGAGCTTGACGACATAGATGTGACGTGAGCAACCCGTCTGTCTTCTAGTAGCTGTGCCAAGAGAAATCTAAATCATTCCCTTCCGAAACTTGCAGAGACGGAGAGTGTGAGTAGGAGCTGTCCATGAGCTAGGAGCAAGAGAAACGTTTGCTATGTATTCTGATTAATTATTTTGTCATTTTGCCTCCACGTCCCCCCGATTGCGCGCAAGCTTCTCCTCCTGTCCATATGGTAATTCTCTACTGTGCGACAGAGAGTCGCGTGGTTATGACGCAATTGTTAGCCTATTTTTACAAAAATTGCTTCTACGGGGCCATAACGGAAGCTACAAGGTAATGAAGCCTTTTATACATTTTCGTGTTTCTTTAGAAATAAATAATGGACAAATGGAGTCTTTAAACGCCTCAGATGTGAAGTTATTCGCTGTGACAAAGTGAGTCAATGGGATGCTAACAGCAGGTGGGGGTCCGCTAGCCAATGGCGGCGCCCGGGGGTACCTTCAAAATAATAGAAAACCCTGCCCGCCTGGTGAGAACTGAAGCCACCAGTGTCCTGATATGGCGCTGACATCTTGGAACTTGAGTCTGCGCAGTAGCGATCTCGGGACCAGACCTGCGCAGTAGCGAGCAGGAAGTAAAGCCGCGAAATCAACGCCCCGCCCTCACTCTCGCAGAATGCACTCTCCTTGAGTGCACTTTTTTAAAAACTGACTGCAGTACGACAAGAGGCTTGTTAAAATAAAGTAAATACAATCTCCTCAGTCCTCTGAAGATCCCGAAAAAAATGTCCGTTGGTGCTTCAGTGACTACTTCGCTCGGAGAACCTGTCAATCACAGCTGTCAATCATGACGTTACACCACCGCATCACGTCACTAACTAAAAACCAACTTATTTTTGAAACAGACACTTGAACTTGCATCAGCGTGATAAAAACGACAGCAAATGAAAGAAACCACCTTTGGAAAAAAGATATTTGAAGTGTAATTTAATTGTTTAGTTGGTCTCACGTCCCGTTGAATAACACGGGGAGGCGGGGCTTATGACCTATACTAGGACCAGCCACCGGGGGGCGATCGAGACGTTTTGGCTTCACTTTTCAGGGCTTGTGCGGCACGCTTGGTAGCAACCATTCAACTGGAGAATGGTGGACTTCAGCCTTGTAAACTAATGCAGGTTGCGTCTTGCGAGTGATGCCGTCCTGAGGACTTTTCTATTGCTTCAGAGGTGTGTGTTTGTGTGTGTGTGTGTCTAAAATGTAACCCTGACCATTTTACTTGCCTTTTGTTAAATAATCACTCGTTATTAAAATTGAGATATTTAGATAATATCTCAATTGTATGGAACGTATGCTTAATTTGTGTAAATTTCTATGTCACCGTCCATCTTTATTATGTGGGTTTAGGGGGCGCGTAGATCTATGTACGGAACGTTTTTGTTTTTTTTTAAGCGGAAAATGTATTATTTTCAAATATATGCATTTATAGTGTGTATATAAACAAATATATATTTTATAATGACATAATTATATATATATATGCATGTACATTTATATGTTTTAAATAGAATTATGATTACTGAAGGCTAATATATGTAGCAGGGCATTCAGTTACTTTTGAAAGGACAAAAATAAGGTGTCAGTGTATTTCATTAGACTTTAAACCGCAAAGAAACCACAATTAGATCATAATAATCTAGCAAATTATAGACCCATTTCAAATCTACCTTTTATGTCTAAAATACTAGAAAAAGTTGTGTCCACTCAACTGGGCTCTTTCTTGCAAGAAAATGATATCTATGAAAAGTTTCAGTCAGGATTCAGGCCGCATCATAGCACTGAAACTGCGCTCGTTAAAATCACAAATGATTTACTCTTAGCTTCTGACCAAGGCTGCATCTCAATACTAGTTTTACTCGATCTAAGTGCTGCGTTCGATACTATAGATCATACAATACTCTTAGATCGACTACAAAATTATACTGGTGTTCAAGGACAAGCATTAAGCTGGTTTAGATCATACTTATCTGACCGCTACCATTTTGTCTATTTAAATGGAGAAAAATCGATCATAACTCCAGTAAACTATGGAGTGCCGCAGGGATCTGTGTTGATCCCTCTGTTATTCTCAATATATATGATGCCACTTGGAAATATTATAAGGAAACATGGAATTAGTTTCCATTGTTATGCTGATGACACTCAAATATATATTTCATCACGGCCGGATGAAAACGCTAAATTATCCAAATTGACAGAGTGTGTTAAAGATATAAAAGATTGGATGACGCGTAATTTTCTTTTATTAAATCCAGACAAGACAGAGGTAATACTTATCGGTTCAAAAAAACGCCCACAGAACCTCTCACAATACAACTTTGACATCGTAGGATGTCCTGTTACTTTATCCTCTACAGTAAAAGACCTGGGTGTTATACTCGATTGTAACCTGTCTTTTGAAAATCATATTTCGTATGTTACAAAAACAGCCTTTTTCCACCTTAGAAACATTGCTAAGCTACGTAATATGCTATCAGTTTCTGATGCAGAAAAGTTAGTTCATGCATTCATGACCTCGAGACTAGATTACTGTAATGCTTTATTAGCCGGTTGTCCTGCATCCTCAATAAACAAGCTACAGTTAGTCCAAAATGCAGCTGCTAGAGTTCTTACTAGATCAAGAAAATATGATCATATAACACCGATTTTATCATCACTACATTGGCTACCTATAAAGTTCCGTATTAATTATAAGGTATTGCTACTGACTTATAAAGCCCTAAACGGCTTAGCTCCAGTCTATTTAGCGGATCTTCTATCACCCTATAATCCATCGCGCTCTTTAAGATCAATAAATTCGAGGCTTTTGGTCATACCTAGGATATCCAGATCAACCAAAGGAGGGAGAGCATTTTCACATTTGGCTCCAAAACTCTGGAATAGCCTTCCTGATACTGTTCGTTGCTCGGACTCACTCTCCCAGTTTAAAACTAGATTAAAGACGCATCTTTTCAGCCAGGCATTCATATAATATTGTTGATCCCACAGTTTCAGACTACAATCCGGCCTCTAGTTCATAAATGCCAGAGGAGAACTGGCCCCCGACTGAGCCTGGGTTCTCCCAAGGTTTTTTTTTCTCCATTAGGTCACCTGATGGAGTTTTAGGACACCATTAGGTCACCTGATGGAGTTTTAGGACACCATTAGGTCACTTGATGGAGTTTTAGGACACCATTAGGTCACTTGATGGAGTTTTAGGACACCATTAGGTCACCTGATGGAGTTTTAGGACACCATTAGGTCACCTGATGGAGTTTTAGGACACCATTAGGTCACTTGATGGAGTTTTTCGGTTCCTTGCCACTGTTGCCTTTGGCTTGCTCAGTTGGGGATATTTTGGGGATATCAATCAACAAATTCCACTAGAAACAAACTTTGTTGTATTATTTTATTTTAATACTGTGAAGCTGCTTTGATACAATCTGTATTGTGAAAAGCGCTATACAAATATACTTGATTTGATTTGATTTGATTTAACTTTGTCAGCTATAAAAAAATCAAGCATTTCCTCACGTTATGAAGTTTTATGTAACAAAGTTCGGGAGGAGCATGTTCAGGTAATCATCCAATCAGCACAAGAAGAAGCCAGTATAAATAAAGCCTTCCCTTACCTCCTGTCTCATGACAAATTTCTCAGCATCCCGCCACCACCCCATCACCTCACATTCAGATGGGCCTGCTCATAGATACCTATGATCTATACATTCATAGGGGGGAGTACTCTGGGGTCGGGCCGAATTCCGAGCTCGGAGCCCTCCCCCCGGACAGCAAGCCAAATACGCATTATAATATTACATCAGATTTCATTAACATGTGAACTCGTGAATTACCACTGATTTTTAGTGACAGTCGATATGCATGCATGGGCCAGTGGCGATGACAGCAACCCCCCCCCCCCCCCTCCCTTCCCTTATTCTCACAGCCAGCCACGCCCATTTAAGTTGCATTTTTCAAAAAGATTGTGAGCTAGACTTGAGCTGAAAGAGGGGGGTTTCATGACCCTTTAAGGCAAGACACGACAAGCTGAGCCAGAGATTCTTAACTGGTTTGGTCATGGGACCACATTTTCCCATGATGATCATTAAAGGATTAGTTCACTTCAGAATAAAAATTTCCTGATAATTTACTCTCCTCCATGTCATTCAAGATGTTCATGTCTTTCTTTCTTCAGTGGAAAAGAAATGAAGGTTTCTGAGGAAAACATTCCAGGATGTTTCTCCATATAGTGTCTTCAATGGGGTCCAACGGGTTGAAGGTCCAGATGTGAGTTTCAGTGCAGCTTCAAAGTCTCGACACGATCCAGCCGAGGAATAAGAGTCTCATCTAGACAAACCAGCGGACATTTATAACAAAATAAACATTTATATACTTTTTAACCACAAATGCTCATCTTGCACGTCCACGACGTAATCACGTTGAAAGGTCACGTGTGCCCAAAAAACTCAATCCCATTTTCTCCTCCAACTTCAAAATTGCCCGACATCGTTGTTTTACCTTTTATTTTTTATTTTTCGTAAAGGGTGTTTGACACATTCGCTTTGTAAACACTGGGTCTCTTCCTCCTACGTCACGCGTGAGTTTTCACCGTGATTACATAATGTGTGGCGCATCACAGCTAGTGCAAGACCAGCATTTGTGTTTAAAAGTATATAAATGTTTATTTTGTTATAAAATGGCGGATGGTTTGTCTAGATGAGACTCTTATTCCTCGGCTGGATCGTGTCGAGACTTTGAAGCTGCACTGAAACTCAAGACGTTGGACCCCATTGAAGTCACTATATGGAGAAAAATCCTGAAGTGTTTCGACTGAGTTGACCTCTGGTTACTTAAGAGTATTTGTGTTTCAGTCTCACCCTGACCTGATTTCTACTATTGTTGAGCATAAAATACTGTCAATTCCTGCGTATATTGTTGTACTCTCTTCCCTCCATTCAGGAAAACACCTTTTGATATAAAAACGTAATTGAAAAACATTTGTAGGTCAACACAACAACTGCAGTGCTAATGTTATACAACCAGACAAAAGACAGAAAGGCCACAGCGTCACAAATTTTTGGTAACCAAAGGTGCCATAAGGAAGAATCTGAAGAAAATACATTTTAGATGTAATTATCTATATGAGGCCATAAGCAAAAGTCATAAACATGATGCAGACAAAGGTTTTTACAAATCACTAGTGTTCAAAAGTTTGGGTATAGGTTAGATTCTGCTCTTCTGCTCACCAAGACTGCATGTATTTGATAAGCAAAAACAATAATATTATTACAACTCAAAGTTACTGTTTTCTATGTGAATATACAGTAAAGTGTAATTTATTCCTGTGATCAAAGCTGAATTTTCAGCATCATTACTCCAGTCTTCAGTGTCACATGATCCTTCAGAAATCACTCTAATATGAGGATTTGATGCTCAAGAAACATTTATGATTATTATCAATGTTGAAAACAGTTGTGCAGCTTCAGATTTCTGTGGAAACTGTGATGCATTTCTTTTTTTTAAGGATTCTTTGATGAAATTCAACAGTATTTATTTGAAACATAAATATTTGTAACATTATAAATGTTGTTATTGTCAAAACTGATTAATTTAATGCATCCTTGCTGAATTAAAGTATTAATTTCTTTAAAAAAAAAAAAGAAAACTGTGCAAATCCGAAATCAAATCAACAGACACATACAAGAAACTAACTTTAGAATAAAATGAATTGTTTAAATCGTTTACAAAGGACTATTTCAGTAGTTTGGAAGATATATCCATATCCCAAAGTCATGAGAGGCTTGAATGACTTTGGTAAAGTGACTCGATTGTGAATCAGATTTTAACTTTCCCTTCACAGAGATGATCATTATGAGCTCAGCATGAGTTCTGGATCATTACACGGCATGCTCGAAGACTTTGCATGTTTAATATCTGAATTATGTCCCGAACGCTGACACTGAAAGGCAACATGCATGAAAAATGAAATTCTCCATTTAATATGAATGACTATTAGCCTGAAGTAGGGCAAGAGCTGTCGTCATTCAGCGGGTCAGTGTGAAATAACACAGACTGTTATTTCATTTTGTTGATAAAGGCCAGAGATTGAGAAAGAATGAACAACATATTGTGTTTGACGGATTGACTGATTCAAACAAGAAATCAGAATATGTGTTGCTTTCATGCAACTGTTATGCAACAGGATACACACACTAACTTATATAAACATTTTACGGAAATTATTCACCATGAACCAATAAGTTAAACATTAATGCACACATTATTATGGTATTGTATCCAATCAGAAACCAGAAAAAATATAAGTGTATTAATTGATGAGTTTATAAGTGTATGAGTTTTTGAGTTTAGAGTTTATAAGTTTAAATGAGTTTCAGAGTTCAGAGTTTATTAATTTATGAGTTTAAGAGTTCATAAGTCTATGAATTCATGAGTTTATAAGTTAATTAGTTTATAAAAAGTCAGAAACCAGAAAATTAACTCTCTTTTATAATATAATTAATATAACATGGATCAAAAGAACAGCAAATGACAAAAACTCAAAAAGTGTCTGTCCTGTCAATTTATACATTTATAATTGATAAATAATCTTCAGATGGAACTAGAAGATCAGCGATCAATTCTTTACCATACAGAGAGAGAACAGCAGAAATGATTTTGTGGAAGATAGCACGTACGTTTTGTGGATGTTTCATTCATTAAAAAAAAAAAAAAAAACTATAATTTTTTTAGAACTATTTGCATGTATTGTGGCATTATTCTCATTAATGCAATGCAAAACAATCACATTCTTATTACTGTAATACAAATAAATAAAAAATATTATCTTATATAACTTGAAACTCTGTATTACAGTAATGAAAATCTAAAAAAGAAGAAGAGTGCAACAGTTCCAGAACTAAAAACTCTATAGCTCTATAACTCTATATATAAACATTTCTCTATAGAAGAAAGGATTATTAAAGATGACTTATAACCCTTTAAAAGACAGGCCTTCTGAACTACGAGGTTGTTAATTGATGGTATTTGCTTCTTTTGAAGCCGTCAGCCTGCTTAGTTTTAAAATAATCATGTATGACAGTGGAATTCTTGGTGAAAAACTACATTACCCATGATGCTGTGCAGAAATCCAACCAATCAGAGAGTCGCGGCAAGCAAAATGCGCCAATGAATCACTGCGAATGATGTAATCGAGTCGATCTCCCTTCGCTCTCAAAATACTTAAATGTGTGTAATGCATACTTTGCAATAAACAGTTAACATTTTTAAATGAGTAGATTTGTTTCTCCACAATTTTTAACTAGATTATGCTGTTTACAGTGCTTCATGGGACTGTAGTCCTTTGCCTCAGTAAAGCTGTTGAATTCATAGTCTTGTACCTTTGCATTTTTGTTCGACTTTCAAATTTGTTCGATTTTCCTTGAAATCAAGGTTTTTAACATTGTTATTCTCCTTGCAGCTGATTGGCTCGGTTCATGACTTATAATGCTTTAATGAAGACTTTTTAAAAAAATCCCTGGGAGAAATGAATGGAAAAAATACTCCCGGAACCAACGCCGCTGAAAAGTGGACGGGAGCTAAAACGCTCTATTGAGAATAATGGGAATTACAACAAATTAATAAACAAGTAAAGTAGAAAAAAAAAACTGGTAAAACTTTCAGGCGCATTACAGTGATGACCAGGAGGGACATATCAACAATACAATACAATACAATACAATACAATACAATACAATACAATAAAATAAAATAAAATAAAATAAAATAAAATAAAATAAAATAAAATAAAATAAAATAAAATAAAATAAAATAAAATAAAATAAAATAAAATAAAATAAAATAAAATAAAATAAAATAAAATAAAATAAAATAATAAAATACCAGGAAATTATACTTTATTTTATTTATGCAAAACGTCCAGTTTTTTCTTTTGATTTTGCGGTGAAATGCACGATGTTATTGTGCGATTCCCTCATTCTCATTGGGTCAGGCTGACCACTCACGTTTCTGCTCCACTTCTCTGCTCTCATTCATCTTTTACTGTCTCTCCCGACAGATGTGACACTTCACATCCTCTTAATGATTAGCAGAAACTGATGAAACACACACGGTGTGACCTGGTTAACGCTCCCTCTTATAATCAGAGCACTCTTCACATTTACAGTCTGATATTCAATCTTCTTCTGCACAGTTTATGGCCCTCGAGACAAAGCTCTGGCCACTGAGAGGCTGATGCAGGAGAGCAGCATCTAATTCACACTAGTTATTTGCAATGAAAAAAGTGATTTATTAAAGAGCAGAAAATTATTCAGCAGTGAAAACGTGTATAAAAAAGCATGAAAACTCTGAATCAACATGCACCAATTTCTTAATGTCGTAATCATTTGTTAACAAACAAGTATTCACTACTTCAATGAGCTCATTGTTTCTTCATTAAAGTATTACATTGTTTAAATTAATGCATTTTTCGCTAACTGTGATATGTCTGAAATGCATAACTCCTATGCATAACTAAATTGTAATGTGGACTCATGCATTTACTGTAAAGCTGCTTTGAAACGATGTGTATTGTGAAAAGCGCCATACAAATAAATGTGAATTGAATTGAAAACATGATTTTAACAATTAACAAGACTCACGTGCATACTTGGCAGAATCTGTTTCACTTTTACCACATATTCTTTTAAAGCTTAACCTTACACTTCCCATAATAGAGAGTTTACTTATTCAAAAGAACGGATATTACATTTGCACATGATTTGACCTTTTCCTTGAACTCATTTCCAGTGCAAGTGCATTTATAACCTTCTGGGAAACATTCATTTAAGCAAATACATCCCTAATAGCATTTGACTTCATGTGCCCTTTTATAAATGACCACCTACACGCTTCACAAGCATCTGATTCCAGTCATTTGGCTTAATCACATCCCATTGGCCAATCAGAACGAGAATATGTAATTAAAACAGTGATGTCAAGGTCCTTCACTTCTATGCTCATGCCGTTGGGCCCAGTAGAAGGTGATATAGATATGGTTATTAACTAAACGATAGCCTTCGTTGCACTAAATGTTGATGGACAGCTCAGTCTCGACCCAATTTCAGCCTCGAATGGGGAATAAAATATTGGAGGGAAACTGGGTCAGTGT
The DNA here is from genome assembly GCA_022828995.1 of Vimba vimba. Lineage (NCBI taxonomy): Eukaryota > Metazoa > Chordata > Actinopteri > Cypriniformes > Leuciscidae > Vimba > Vimba vimba. The sequence continues at coordinate 2,269,164 of CM040831.1, read as the reverse complement.
GCTTTAAGGAGATTTCTATCACCCTCATGTTGCCGGATGACTTTTAGACAAGCTTAGTGTGAGAAGCGGATCAGTTACTGTCAATGAGTTGAACTGGATCATCAAGATTCATGAATGAATCATTTGTGGACCGGATCAGGTGATTTTTTAACCAACTGCACACTGTCTGTCAGTCTGTTCATCACACACAGTTATCGTAAGGCTTCAGAAGAATATACAGACTGATGTTTTTATGATACTTTTGCATAGGAATGCAGCGATATGAAAATTATTAAATAAGTTGTAAGTTGTATTTTGGATACCATATATCTGTAATTTGAGTTTTAAAAAATCCTAAAGATATTGTTTGATAAGTGAGATCTGTGATTGTACTCCTTGAAAACCAAAAAAGTAGTGCTTGAAAAGTCCTTGAAAGTCCTGGAATTTCTTTTTACAGAGTCTGTACGAACCCTGATATTAAAATTAAAATCAGAACATTATAATTGTGTGTTTGGGACGTGGATTTTAATGGTGAGACTTTTGTTTTTGTAATCAGGCTCTCAAAAATTATATTAAAATTTGAATTTAGATTTGTCTATCCATTTTTTTTTATCCAATTGCACATTGTCTGTCAGTCTGTTCATCACACACAGTTATCGTGACTTATTATATAAGACTTCAGAGAATATACAGAAGAGCATGTGTCATATAGACTCCTTTATTTTGATATTTTTATGATACTTTTGCATAGGAATGCTCCGTTATGAACATTTTGGCTGACACCGATAACCGATCATTCTTTATATTTGAAAGCCGATAACCGATATATTGGCAGACAAATCTAAATTCAAATTTTAATATAATTTTTGAGAGCCTGATTACAAAAACAAAAGTCTCACCATTAAAATCCACGTCCCAAACACACAATTGTACGTTCTCATTTTAATTTTAATATCAGGGTTCGTACAGATTCTGTAAAAAGAAATTCCAGGACTTTCAAAGACTTTTCAAGCACTACTTTTTTGGTTTTCAAGGACTACAATCACAGATCTCACTTATCAAACAATATCTTTAGGATTTTTTAAAACTCAAATGACAGATATATGGTATCCAAAATACAACTTATAACGTATTTAATAATATATATTAAATACAAGGTTTAAAATGGCTATTATTGCTCATTAAATCATATTTTATATTATAATGCTGGCATACTTCGTGTGGAGAAAAGGTCTGATGGGGTTTAACAGACGGGCTCCAGTGTTCATTTTGCGTGAAAAGATTGTATTCGTGTTTTTTGTTCGAAAAAATGTAATTTATATATATTGTATTTAAATAACTCAAACACTTTGAATTTCAAAAAGTCAAATTCAAGTACTTTAAGCACCTTAATTGTACGAACCCTTGCGCTGCACATGTTGCACTTTTCTGTATTTTCCTTTTTGAAGTGATTTTAATCATATTTCAAGCAATTCAAAGCCATCATGTTGAACAGTGGCATCTGAAGAGTCTCAGCTGAAGGAGATAATACATTATTTATCAGCTTTAATATATCAACCAAATTTTCTTATCAAACCGATAACGATAACATTAAAAATGAACATATATCGATCAATACCGATATGGTGGACGAAATATCATGCATCCCTAACACTGTAAACCCGAATAAGTTGGCAAAACTCAATACATTTAAGGCAATCAGTTGCCTCATAATATTTAAGTTTCAAATATACAAAGTTTAAGTAAGCAGAACTTGCAGATTTTTATTTTGTACTCATACATTAACGTGAAATGTTTGAGTACATTAATCCATACATTTAACTTAAAAATTTCATGCAACCTCAATGTGAAAATTTTTGTTATTAGAAACTTATAACAAACTAGTTCAATAATGCTAAGATGATAACAATAGCATAGTTTGCACTTACTGTATGAATCTGCAATATAAAGCATTGACGTTCTCAAACCAAGCTCATGCACCACTTTTAAAATTCTTCTAAATTAGCATAACAAAACATTAATCACTACTAAATCTCCCACTTAACATTAATCTTGCACACACAAAAAAAACCCATTATATAACACTTAATTTCAGCATTTACTCTCCCTTTCGAGTGCCATGGGCAAAGCATGCTGGGAAATAGAAATCCCAGCCCAGTTTCAGTTGAACTTAAGTTTGTCTAAATTAAAAGAAATAATTTCATAGAATTCAAAACAATGAAACAGTTCAGTTTACTTAAAATATATCAGTTCTGTGAACTTGAAAGAAAAAGAAAGTGCTAAATACTCATAAAAGTTCATTTGACTGAACTAATTAGTTTAATTTAAGTTCGTCCTACTCAAACCAATTGATTATTTTGAGTGTTAGAGTTTACAGTGATGAGGGTCAAGCATTAAAAGGTCCTTGTTCACTGTACACCACACACAACATATATAATATGCAATTCAATTACATAAACTTACATTTATGCAATCTGAGTGATCAGACCAACCTTAAATAACATGAGACTGAGTGAATAATAACAGCTGACAACTTTTCCTTTAGGACTAATAGAGCTGTGACACTAAAGCTCATGAAATGCTCCTTATCAAGATTCAAACATCTTTTTTTATAATTCTTGTGCACACTGACCCACTTCTTGAGCTCCGGATGCTACAATAACTACCAAATTTGCTTTAAATGGCCTCCTGCTCGCCGTCCTCACATATACGTACTCCGTTATCTAACACTCGGCCCTTCTGCATCACTCGAGGACAGAAGTAGGTTAATATGATGACGGTTCGCATGTGCGCACCTCCATCTATGCTCCGTTTATGTCGCATATGGAGGCAAACAGGCACAATCTGCAGACTTTTCCCAGTTTTATGAGCTGATTTTGGGACATAATCTGTGGATTGGATTTAAACATGTGTTACACTGAGTCACACTTTTACTGTTAGCTGGTCAAAACAGACTGAACACCATAAGGGGAACTTTTATTTTATTTTAATGAAATTAATATAATATTGTCACTGTAATATTTAGTATTTTGAAGGGATTTCATCATACTAAACAAAATTTATAATTTTCTTTTAAAATAATATAAATATATATAAACCGACTGAAAATATTTTTATGAATATATATCAAATAAATATACGATATTTGTTTTCAATAATATTTTCACTTTAATATTCTGTATTTTGAGGGGATTTTATGATACTAAATTAGTATATATATAAAAAAATTATATATATATATATATATATATATATATATATATATATATATATATATATATAGAGAGAGAGAGAGAGAGAGAGAGAGAGAGAGAGAGATTTTTCCCTTATATTTCACTTTAATATTTTGCATTTACAGGGGATTTCATGTTACAAACCATATTTACTTCTAAATTAATCAACATTTACATTTAAAACAATAATAAATATAAACAAACAAACTGAACAACATAAGTGTAACTTTTTTATATAGAAAATGAATATATACAATATATATATGAAGTGCCATCTGAAATTTTCTTCTAGAATGATCATTTTTATAAAGCTTGTATATTTAAGTTAAGTAATTTCACTTGCATGACAATTAATAGGTAATTTGCATTGTCATTTAAGTGAATTTACTGAACTTAAATATACGAGCTTGATAAAAATGATCATTCTAGAAGAAAATTTCAGACTGCACTTAGAGGCTTTTGCATCTGAACTCTTCATTTATATATATATATATATATACTACATAATATACAAAATATTCTAAATTTTGAGGGGATTTCATGATACGGAACAATATTGATTTCTAAAGTATTCACCATTTACATTTAAAATAATATTAGAGAAAAACGTTATTCTAATAAACAAATACTACATAATATTATAAAAACGTAAACTTTCCTGGTCTATGTTGACTAAACAGTAGCAGATGATTAAATATCCTTGGGTCTGCCGCTAAAAGCATAATTAATTTGAGCAAAATGAGCATGCAAGAGATGAATGTGAATGTGCTGTGATTGACAGCTGTTGAGGATGCTCTGTGGACACAGATTGCATCGCTCACGCTACACTGAAATCACAAAGCAAAACCATTCTCACTGCGTCACAGCTACTGATACACATCTACTGACAAACAGATGCAATTTCAATTACTTTTTTACTGAAAAAAAGGTCTTGCAACCTCTTGTGCTTTAACAAAGAAATATTCCTCTGAATAGAAGCTTAAATTCATACAGTTACAGGAGAGGCCAGCTGGCATAACACACTCTCTGCGCTCAAAACGTGAGGCAAATCACAGGAAACGTGCAGAAAGATGATAAATTCAAGGTAAAACTTTAAAACAAATTAATATAATGAATGCATGCTAAAACCCTGAAAATTATTACTTCAAAATTACCAAATAATACTATAAAAATTCACAATAGCATGATTAGAAAATGATGAAAATTAAGATCTGATGGCCAATCAAAAATATAGATTATTCATTCATTTTCTAAATTCAACTGGCATTGGCAGGTTTGTTAAAAACGTTTAGAAGTAAAATACATAAAAAATTCTCTGCATAATATTATTTGATATAATAGTCAAATATTATCTAAAATAATATCAAATAATGTATAACATTTAACAGTAAGGTCTCATTAGTTAATGTTAGTTAATGCATTACTACATGCAAAATACATTTGTTATAGTATTTATTAATTTTTGTTAACATTAGAGATACAAATGCAACTGTTAAATTCAAGCAAAAATGTTAAATTAATTAATATATTGAAAGCATGCTAAAAACCTGAAAATAAATAACAACAATAGACAAATATTATCTGAAATAATATTGTGACAACTAAGATTTTGATGGCCAGGAATGAAATATTAATGATCCATACATTTTCTGAATTCAACTAGCAATGTTTAATAACATAAACAGTGAATAAATGATTTCCCCCAACATAATTACTGCAAAGCATTAGGATATAAGAGTGTGTGATGTACTTCACTAAGCGTGGGCGGTAAGAAACACACTCATCTGACATTTCTTTTCACTAATGCATGTGAATCCAGACGCACACACACACGAGAACACGATCTTCAGATAACCTGGACATGCTTAGCACAGAAAATAAAACTAGCACAGAGTGTTCACGCTCTAATAACACACAGATTCTGCCTGAGAGAAACTGCTGACGACGACTCGCATTGGTTTTATCATCAGGACTGATCGTCCACATTAGTGTGACTGTATGCAGGTGATCATGTGATGTGTTTTAGCCCTTCTCTGGCACGGTTTCACGACGTACAGTCAAACCCACATTTATTCAGACGCCTTCAACATTTCTCACATTATCACAGTTTATTCACTAAAGAAAAATGGTAATAAAATATGACAAGAACTCTTGAGTCTTGAGGCTTGAGTCAAAAAAACATATACAGGCAAAACTAAATGAATACTCGTATCTCCTGATGATACATTGAGGTCTTATGAAGTGAAACGATCGTTCTGTGCAAGAAACTGAACATTATTATCAACATTATTACCTGTAATCCAGCCTTTCTGTTGCATGATTCAGAAGTCAGTCAATGGCAGGGAAAGGTTTAAGAAAGGCCATTACATCTCAAACGCTTGACCCATATAGGTCTATGAAAACAGTGTTTCCATGCTTATGTTTATGCTTTTACTAAGAACACATTTATAAACATTTACACAGAAATTGGTTCTGCCTGTGTTGTTTCTATACATGTAGTTTACAGCTTTTTGGCAGCGAAATGATATAAAGCCTCGACTAACTTTATTTTGATTCTGCCCAACAGATATTCTTCTGACTAAACTTTGTAAATACATGTCAAGTTATTAGAGTTTTAGTACTGTTTTAATATCTGCTAACACTTCATTTCGATGTCATTCTGCTGACTATAAGAAACTCTGCAACTACAGTCAAACCCAAATGTATTCAGACGCCTTCAACATTTCTCACATTATCACAGTTTATTCGCTATAGTTTAGAAAATGGTGATAAAATATGAGCAGAACTCAGTTGATATTTGACTGGTTTTGTCCGTCCTTCTGTTAGACTGTCTCACACATGAATGATGTTGAATATCTGTCAGCTGTTAAATTTAACTACAACTTTTTTTTAATGAAATTAATATACTATATTTTTTCCTATAATATTGTCACTGTAATATTTAGTATTTTGAAGGGATTTCATCATACTAAACAATATTTATAATTTTCATTTAAAATAATAAAAATATCAAGACTGAAAATATTTTTATAAATATATATCAAATGAATATACTATTTGTTTTCAATAATATTTTCACTTTAATATTCTGTATTTTGAGGGGATTTTATGATATTAAATTTGTATATATATATATATATATATACATACACGTATAAGTATGTATAGAGAGAGAGAGAGAGAGAGAGAGAGAGAGAGAGAGAGAGAGAGAGAGAGAGAGAGAGAGAGAGAGAGAGAGAATATTTTCACTTTAATAACAAACAAACTGAACAACATAAGTGTAACTTTTTTATATATAAAATGATTATATTATATTATATTATATTATATTATATTATATTATATTATATTATATTATACACCCAATTAGATAATACCAGTTTAGCTCAACCAATCACCAAGCAATGCTTCATTTTGTTCAGTCTGTGTGTAAAAAGAGCATTAGCAATTAAAGACAAAACACACTTCAGCAAAACATGATCAGCTCAAAGTCAGAATCATTTTTGGTCCCAAATTTGTATAAATCTTCACTGTATGAAGAATTTTTGGGTATAATATGTCACAGTTAATTTATTTTGCTCTCCTCACCTACATAAATGAACTATAGTGTCCTGCACACACTAGTGAAAATATATAAAAAATTATATCTGGTGTCTGAATCACTGTAGGCTTTTAGCACAGAGCCAAACTGGGATTTCGGGAAGAGCTGACGGAGAGCAGGGAGATTTGTGCTCTTCTTCTGTACAGCCATGATGCTATTCTTAACCACTACGCCGTATGACGTCACATATGTGTCCGGACCGGGATGATGAAATAAAGCAGCTGCACTGCCAATGAAATCTGATTTTAAAATCGACACAAATGTGGTTTGTATCGGATTGGTGTAAACAGGATTTATCCACTGAGAGTCAAGAGACTGTTGAGAGACGCTATTTTTTTTTTGTAAATAAACATGAAAAGCTGAAATAGAAAAACTCAAAATAGTATTTCCTTGTAAAACATCCTTCAGTATTATGTTTTAATTCAATGTGTAACTTTTATTGTTTGTGAAATTTACTAGCAATTTCTGGGAGAAAATTCTTTCTAAACCAATTTTATTTCAGTTTGAGCTCTATTATATATAATAAATCATAGCATCGAGTAATGATGCTGAAAATTCAGCTTTGATCACAGGAATAAATTACACTTTACTATATATTCACATAGAAAATAGTTACTGTAAATTGTAATAATATTTTTTTTAAAAATACTGTATTTTTAAAGGGGTGGTATAATGCCCTTTTCACTAGATGTAAAATAAATCTCTGATGTTCCCAGAGTGTGTGTGTGAAGTTTTAAGTTAAAATACCCCACAGATATTTTTATATAGCATGTTAAAATTGTCACTTTTTGAGGGTGAGCAAAAACACACCGTTTTGTGTCTGTTCCTTTAAATGCAAATGAGCTGCTGCTCCCGGAACAGGGGGCGGAGCTTGTGTCCTTTTTCTGTCTTGATAATCTATAAATCATGTTCAGGGGGCGGGGTTTATGTAAATTTTAGGGTTGGTGATGTCACTAACCCGGGAGGAATGTGGTGTAGTCTCTACCAGCCGTTTGTTCTAGTCCTTAAAAAGCGATTTCTTTAGAAGCAAATATCTCCCTTTGCTTTGAACTTTGAGTGTTGTAACTTTGCAGATGTTGTTTATGCTCAAACAGCAACATTACACACTAACTACAGTTAGAAAAGTCAAATCATAATCAACCACAAATAAACCACATTTAAGCAAACAAATGCAGCCTTTCTGAGCATGAAAGATTTTTAAAAAAACATTTAAAACATCTTACTAACCCCAAACCTAAACAGTAGTGTATATTATTGTTATTTTTTACAATAAATACTATATATTAATTAAACTAAACACACAATGTTATTCACATTAAAAAAACAAAACAAAACAAAAAACAGCTTGTTTGAAAGTGGTTGATATATGTGGAAATGGCTGTATGCCTTTGTATTGTGGGAAAAGGAACATTAGTGAATCTTCCAGTGAATGAATAAAGATTCAATGGAAAAGAGGAGAGGATAAAGCAGCGAGTAAAGCATGTGTTGGCAAAGTTAATGCGTGGTTCCTGAGAAAGAGAGCTTGGAAACATTAACAGTGAGTGTGTGCATTGCGCATGTGTTGACGTCGATTAATGGAAGAAACCTTGTTAGCTTTTTTCTTTGGTCACTGAAATGTACTAGTGGAGGAGGCTTTTTAACAATGCCTCTACTTACTTTAGTGCAAAAATTTCCTATATACAATTCACTGAAGTCTCAGCTGAAATAAACACTAGTGGCAGTAAAACAACTTTCATTCCTTTTGACACAGATTATTTATAATGTGGTTCCTTGCACAATGCTGTTATGAGCTCAAAACAGATTTACAATAGTGCATGGTTCGTTAACTAACACACGTTTTTATTGAACTTTTAAAGATCCCTCTGATAATATTTAAAATGCCAGATGCTTTAGAATCACAGAGCTGCTGTAATCAATAATGTACATCTAACTCAGAGATTAGGCTCTAAGTGAGATCAGTGATTCAGCTCACAACATGATGAACATGTCAAAACATAACCAACAACACCTGATCACAAAAAATAAAATCATAAAAATCAAGGGTCAAACAGCCCAACCAAAGCAAACACTGATCATCATAATGGTGACCTGAACATGGGGACTCTTTCCATCAGTGATCACTAATGTAAAAAACCAAGACCACAGCACGCACATCACCGGCAAAAATATGCTCAGGGTTGGGTGCACGACAAGAGAAATAATAAAAAACAGAAGATGTCGGCACACCAAAGCTCCAAAATATGCAAAAAATGTAATAGTGGACTCACACAAGGGTTACGTTTCATTAAAAGTTTAAAAGCCTTTGTAATCACAGGTGAATAATCAAGGATCACATGACACATGGGAAAAAGGAAAAAGACAAAAAAGAGAAAGAAGAAACGAAAAAGACTAATATATTTCTGTTTGAAAACGCATCTTTTTCTCTCCGTTTTGGCCTTCCGTCCACATTGAGACGGCCTTTTTATTAACGAAAGTTTAGTGTGACGCATCTTGTACCAATTGATGTTCATGTGTATACCGGTGTTGTGCCTGTTATGTGCGGTTCACTTTCACACAGTTGCTAAAATATGTACATTTACACACTCTTCATATCACAGTCCTGCAAAGATGACAGAAAATTCACTCGCATTTCATCCTGCAGTAAAACATGAGAGCAGTTTTAGACCAAACACATAATGGTGAATAAGATCAACCTGGATGATTCAGTGAATGCTGAGATATTTTACTAAATAGCCAGAAAAATTGCATGATAACTTTATTATTTATGTTTTTGTGAGGGTTTGCGCATGTTCAGTAAGGTGAATTTAGCGTTTTTCAACGTTTCAGTGTGGATGAGAATCTTTTGGAAAACGCTAGTGTGGACGGAGCGCGTTTTTAAACGAAATCACCGTTTTTAAACGTGTCCGGATTAATGTAGACGTAGACTACGTGTGCCTGGGCTACCTTGCTGAAACGCGCACTATGTGTTCTCATTAACAATAGATTTACGTTGCAATCTGATATCTGATAATAACCCCAGCAACCACCTGTGCACGTATCATAATCATGAACATTGATATAATCCTTATACTCTTATTGACAAGAGAAAAGCTTTTGAGACGATAAAGAAAGATAGGAGCGTGCATCTGAAATCAACCGCGCACATTAAAGGAGAAGTTCACTTTTAAAATGAAAATTCTGTCATCATATAATCACCCTCATGTTGTTTCAAACATGTATGAATTTCTTTCTTCTGCTAAACAGAAAGGAAGATATTTAGAAGAATATCAGTAACCAGGCAGTTTTTGGGTCCCATTGACTTCCATAGTATATTTTTTTCCTACTATGGAAGTCAATGGGACCCAAAAACTGCCTGGTTACTGATATTCTTCTAAATATCTTCCTTTCTGTTCAGCAGAAGAAAGAAATTCATACAGGTTTGAAACAACATGAGGGTGATTATATGATGACAGAATTTTCATTTTAAAAGTGAACTTCTCCTTTAAGCATAAGCTAATGAAAACATTGCCCTTGGAAATAATGAATGCATCATTAGAGTTATGCAGAAAACATGGTAACCACATTGAAAGTGCAAATGCTTATTTCACTTTAATCTTTTCTCATATCCATAGCTTAGACGGTATATCCTTCCAGCGATTACATAAAAAAACACGATAGTGTAAATGCTGCAGCTTATATGCTTAGTAAATCACTCCACAAAACTGTTAAACATAATTAGAGCTGGGCGATAATATATTTTATATTTTGTGATGATACAAGCAATCAATCAGTTGAGATTTGCTATAACGCTTTACATAGGCGGATAAACTTCATATGCTACTAAAAAAGCTGAGCGATAATATATGATATCAACTTTAAATATCAATATCAACTTTATACAGTGATGTGCAATGATATAGTTTACACGTGACCATATATCATATCATGCATACTGTTAATAAGCATTCAAAACGATTACAGTATTGGTCACTGAGCATGCAAACATTACATGCATTTGCAAATAGACAAATTTACAATCTGATCAATTAACCTTTACATCCCGACTCCACACACACGCTGCCATGCTGGTGATGTGATGATTCATGACATGACGTAGTGTGTATAAACGTCCAGCGAGACGCTGGCACAAGTGTGTGAGGGTCAGGGGGCGACACGTGTCCAGATCTCTCTCTCTCTCTCCACGCGTGTTTAGCTGCTCTTTCATCCCTGGGGTGTGTGACGCACAAACACACGGACGGGCCGCGCTGGACTCCATCGATTTCAACCGAGATGCAGACACAGACACAGTGGCCAACAACGTATAACAGTTAAGAGGTTTACAGTTTAGGAGAGCATTTGCTCCATCGCCGGTTGCCTAGCAACCAAACAAGCCTGGTCACTGTTGTCATGGTGACCACACAAGTTTTTTAAAGTCTCCGCAACCAAATAAATAAATGCAGTAAATGTTCAGGCGTCGAGCAGCAGCAGCTTTCTTAGTGCTGTCAAACATTCGGTACAATATACACCCGATTATTGTATATTATCAATGAATATTCTTACAAATATATATTGCTTTAAAAAAATAATCTATCTATCTATCTATCTATCTATCTATCCATCCATCCATCCATCCATCCATCCATCCATCCATCCATCCATCCATCCATCCGTGTCTATCATCTATCTATCTATCTATCTATCTATCTATCTATCTATCTATCTATCTATCTATCTATCTATCTATCTATCTATCCATCTATCATCGTCCATCCATCCATCCATCCATCCATCTATCTATCTCTGTCCATCTATCGTCCGTCCGTCCATCCATCCGTCCATCCGTCCATCCATCCATCCATCCATCCATCCATCCATCCATCCATCCATCCGTGTCTATCTATCTATCTATCTATCTATCTATCTATCTATCTATCTATCTATCTATCTATCTATCTATCTATCTATCTATCTATCTATCTATCCATCCATCCATCCATCCATCCATCCATCCATCCATCCGTGTCTATCATCTATCTATCTATCTATCTATCTATCTATCTATCTATCTATCTATCTATCTATCTATCTATCTATCTATCTATCTATCTATCTATCTATCTATCTATCTATCTATCCATCTATCATCGTCCATCCATCCATCTATCTATCTCTGTCCATCTATCGTCCGTCCGTCCGTCCGTCCGTCCGTCCATCCATCCATCCGTCCATCCGTCCATCCATCCATCCATCCATCCATCCATCCATCCATCCATCCATCCATCCATCTGTCTCTGTCCATCTATCCATCCATCCGTCCGTCCGTCCGTCCATCCGTCCATCTGTCCATCCATCCATCCATCCATCTATCCATCTGTCTGTCAAGCCATCTATCAAACCATTCAACTTTAATTTTAATTTAATCTATAAATGACAGTTATGGATTTAGTTGAATTTTAATTAACTTTACTTCTATTTCCTAACTGAATTTAAACAGCATCTAAATTAAATTCTGAACAACCCAGATGCAATACTAGACATAAACAGAAACAATGCTACAAAAGCACCTGTAATTTTGTTATTTTGGCACAACACTCATGGCTTTTATAATGGCAAAGACACAATAAATGTTTCAGAACTCCGACTGCCGGCGCTGCTGTAAAATGTCCAATAAAAACGGACATGGTGCTAGCAATGACGTACATCCAAATGCGTAAGTTTTGTATAAAATAAACCTGATTCTTGCATCATTTTAAGTCGTTTTCAAATTGCACACATTGCTTTCTCAGCGGGAGGCTCTTTCAGCTTTTTTATTGGCAATAGTGAGTTTTATAAACCTTCATCACAGCGTTCACAGGCGTCTGTGTTATTCAGGCGAGAGAGTAGCCAGAAATAGCAGCAGACGCTCCTGAGAAATCCATTAGTGCAAATAACATCTGCTTTGCTCAAACAGTTGTGATGGGATCGTGGAGGGATAGAGATGCTGTTCTGGGGATGTTGGGAGCGGAGTGTGCTTTATTAACAAGCTCAAAGTTTAGAAGTGCAGAAACACATGTGGAGAGCAGCACGACTCCGATGTCTCGCCATGATCGAATACAAGATGATTAGCAGACTCGTTTAGTGTTGAACTCGGACTAAAACGACTGCTGGGACTTCGTGGGGATTGTGTTGATGTGTACATAACAGTACCGGTCAAAAGTTTGGAATAATAGATTTTTTGTTGTTGAGTTAATGTATTTTAAATTTGATTTATTTCTGTGATCAAAGCTGAATTTTCAGCATCATTACTCCAGTCCTCAGTGTCACATGATCCTGATGTTGATAACAGTTGTGCTGCTTCATATTTTTGTAGAAACCGTAATACATTTTATTAAGGATTTTTTGATAAATAGAAAGAATAGAATTTATTTGAAATAGAAATCTTGTAACATTAATTGTAATATAAATAACATATTAGATATCTTTACGGTCACTCTTGAGCGATTTAATGCATCTTTGCAGAATATTTGAAGTCTCCGTGAAACGGAAGTACTTGCAGATTTTTTTATTTACACATATACATATATATATATATACAGTATATAGTGACGTACATCCGAATTATCGAAAAAAATTATCTCATATAATCGGAATTATCCATGGGTTGTTGATTGGATGGTGAGATGTGGGTGTGGAGCTTGAAGGGGCGGAGTTCATGAGGACTAAATACTGGAGAAGCCTGTTGCTTCACTAAGATCCAGGTATGACATTTTAATTAAAGTGCACCTATTATGCTATTTTAAAGCTTCCTAATTTTGTTTTGGAGTCTCCTACAACAGGTTTATATGCGTCAAAGGTAAAAAAAAAAAAACATACATTTTCTCATCATATTCATTGCACATAACCTTATTTCTCAAAGAGTCTAAAACGACTCGTCCAAAGATTCGGTCTCTCAAAGAGCTGCTCTGCTCTGATTGGTCAGACAGCCCAGTCTGTTGTGATTGGTCGACCGCTTACAGCGCATGTCGGAAACGAAATACCCATTACCATAATTGAACTTCGGCTCCAGAGGCTTCCTAAAGCTCAGCAATTGTACACTTTAAAGACGATGACATTAGCTATGTTTACATGGACACAATCGGAATGAAATCAATCCGATTGATGAATCCGAACAAGGTGTTTACATGAATGATAAATAAAGTAATCGGGTTGATGTGCGCGTTTATATGTCACAAGTTTCAAATCGGATCTGATGTTTTGACATGCGCACACTGCACGAATATACAGACTTTCCCGCATAAATATTCTCATCTATTGGTTCTTTATTTGTTTTAAACAGCAGACGTAATATTAATTCGTCTCTGGTCATTATTTAGAGCATATTAACCGTTTTGCCGTGCTGCTTATTGATCACGCAGTAAAAATGCCCCTCCCCGCAGCCAAAACCAGTCGTCTGTGGATGAGAATCCAAAACAAGCACTGGTGGGACGTTGTCCTGCTTCACTTCACAGACGCGCGAGTGAAATTAGGATTTTAGAATGACGGGAAACTTATTAATATGACACTTTATTCAACAGGAAGAACAGCTCGTTCCGCGCGTCATACGTCATTACACTATTTAACGTCATCGCACATGCTCAGTCCTTTCAGTTTCGGTTTTAACCCTCTATTGCATAGTGTTGCTTCAGGGTAACATACCCATTTTCCCTCATATTCTCAGGCTTACAAAATCATACACCAAAAAAAAAAAGCTAATTTTAATCTGGAGGAAGTATGAGAAGCCAATATAATGTTTGTATTTGATCACATAACTTGTTCAACTCCCTTTTCAATGTCTTTTCCTCACCTGCACTCACATGCGGCAGCCATGTTTTTTCAGCTCCACAAAACTTTGAAAAAGTGACATTTTCCTTAGGATTTCCATGAAATAAAAAATATTTTCACAATTTTGGGTAAGTTCTGATTTAATTTCACTCTGTTGATTATGTTTTCATTGAATATTTATTTTCTAAATGGGTAAAACTGAATGAGAATGAATGCATAAAAATAATACTCCTTTGTAGTGTTGCTTTCGTCAACGAAAATGATGACGAAATATTGTCGTCAACGAACCGTTATCACCTGACGAAAACGAGACGAGACTAGACGTAAATGCATGGTCATGTGACGATGACTAAAATACATGTGTAATGCAATATCGTTGACGAATAAAAACGAGACTAAATGTGGTTTAAAAAATAAAAACTATGCTAAAATGTCTCTTCATTTTCGTTGACCAAAACGAGACGAGACGAAATGTTATAACGTCACGACGAATGAGAGAGTTGTGCGTGAACCCATAGCTTTGTCGGCTTTAAATTCTGGATTGCGATCTGGTCACCCGATTATCAGCGAATTTAACCATATATTACTCCATTAGTTATTCTATTAAAATGTCTCATTGATATATTTGACACATTCATAATCATTACTTTTGCTGGTTCTTTGTGACAGCTGTATGCTATTGGCAGCGTCTCTGGTTACATGAACACGTCACCGCATCAGCGCCAGAACACGGAGATTTTATTTTAGAGAATAATCGCACAACCTATTCGATATTTTATAATTAAATAAACTAATCGAATATCCAAAAATTGTGACTCATCCCTGCATGGAATCTCTTGTTTCTTTTCCCAAATCTTCACTCACGTCACGTCTCACCCATTTTCTAAAGGTAGCCTATTATAAACGTTTCTTGGTTCGCTTTTAATTAGGCCTATTATATTCGTATTCTTTACTGTGGTAAAGTAGAAAAACGCTGTAGGACAGATAGCCTACATTTGTACTAGCATTTCAAATTGTTTTTAACACAGTTTGTGCTTGTTATATTAGACATAGGGCGCGTCAAGTTTAGTTGTAAAGCGCGTTTCACATGCGCGGGTGATTTTTAGTTTCACTTTCTCTGGCAGCGCAATCTCAAACACAGCCTAAATATTTCGCCCTTGTGGAGGATAAAATTCGCTCGTCAAACCAATTTAGGCCTACATCAAGTAGAAAACACGAAGATATCATAAAGAGATCGATGGAGATCGATATCTTCGTGTTTTCCTGCTCGTGTCCCACATCCCTCTCAAAGCGCAGAGTGTATATCATATGAAGGACTAAAAATGACAGAACGAAAAATAAATAAATAAATAAATAAAAGTAGAAATAAATAAATAAATGCAGAAATAATAGTGAAAATACATACATTTTGGTAATATAAATGGCTATTTCTGTATTTTTACATGTATTTATTTATTTATTTATGCATTTCTATATGTATTTATTTATGTATTTATACATTTATGTATATATTTATGTATTTATATATTTATTTATTTATAAATTTATATATGTATTTATTTATACATTTATTTATTCCTACATTTATTTATTTCTGTATTTCCACATTTCTACATTTATTTATTTCTGTATTGCCACATTTCTACATTTCTTTTTCCCTGCGCATGTATGCTAATTGACCAATGGCTAAGCCACGCCCCCTCCACTCACTCGGACAAACAGTCAACATTCGGTAACAGGCGCTATGGCAGCTGTCACAGTAGGAGACATTTCACAGGAGGCAATTGATGATTTTTTGGAGACAGAAAGATTATCTCGATGTCACCAAAAGGGCCTTAAATATGCATTGGAGGGTTATATTAATAATTTTATTGTTGAGAAGGTCGATAAGCTTCAGCTCCAGAACAAAGATTTAACGTTACAGTTCACAGTGTAAACGTTATAGTTTGGTGCTATTTCGCTTCAAACGCTCGCTTTATACGCGCGTCCTATTCGCTTTGGATTCAAAATGTTCAAGCGTCGAACTAGACGCGGATACGCGCGAATTTGACGCTCTATTCGCGTTTGGTGTGCAGAATAGTGAACAGGCTGCGATGTCAAGATTGCATTGCTGGAATGTGTGTTTGTGTGTCTGTGTCTGTGTGTGTGTGTGTGTGTCAGAGAGCGGGCGCGATCGAACAGTGGAAACATAAAAACATACTCCATTTTGTTCATACAGGACATAATTAAAACTGCAAAGTGTTTAGCCTACTTATATTTGTGTAAAACACAACATTGTGCTTTTGTCAAACTGTAAACTCTTGTCAAACTGTAACCTACAACTGTCACCCAACCAAAATCACACACACACGCTGTTTAAAAGCCAAAATGACAAGAAAAAACATAAAAACGAATGAAAACTGAAAACCGCAATGCATTGCAATGGACGAGGAAGCAGAGAATGTCCGAGTGTATTGGGTTAGCTATGCGTACTGTGATTGGCTCATCGCGTTTGGGGGCGTGGCTTAGGCATTGGTCAATTAGCATACATGCGCAGGGAAAAATAAATGTAGAAATGTGGAAATACAGAAATAAATAAATGTAGAAATGTGGAAATACAGAAATAAATAAATGTAGGAATAAATAAATGTATAAATAAATACATATATAAATATATAAATAAATAAATATATAAATACATAAATATATAAATAAATGTATAAATACATAAATAAATACATATAGAAATGCATACATAAATAAATAAATACATGTAAAAATATATGTAAACATATAGAAATAGCCATTTATATTACCAAAATGTATTTATTTTCACTATTATTTCTGCATTTATTTATTTATTTCTACTTTTATTTATTTATTTATTTATTTTTCGTTCTGTCATTTTTAGTCCTTCATAATATCACGCGTCTTTGTGTGGAAATATAAAACGAGTTTTTTTTGTTTGTTTTTTTAAATAACCCCCCAACCACCGCCGGTAGTTGGTCCATTACCGCGGTGGTAAAAAAAAACCTGCCACCGTCACAGCCCTAAATATAGGCCTACTAAATAGCCTATAATACGATTGTTTGAAATTCTATATTGACTGGGTTAAATAGAATCGCATTACTAAAAAGAGACTAAAATACAATTTTCATTGACTAAAACTAGACTAAAATGTCATTAGTTTTCGTCGACTAAAACTAGACTAAAATGTCATCAGTTTTCGTTGACTAAAACTAGACTAAAATGTCATCAGTTTTCGTCGACTAAAACTTGACTAGACTAAAAAGAGTATGAATGTGACTAAAACTAATAAAAACTAAAATGACAGCCTGACACAAAGACTAGACTAAAACTAAAATTAAAACAGGCTGCCAAAAACAACACTACTCCTTTGTTGCGCATTGTTACTTCTAGGTAACAAACCCCACTAAGATGGTAACTGGTTTTAACTGTATTACTTTTTCAGCACAAATGTTTTTTTTAAATGAAGTTGATGTTGAAGATCTTTCATAAAATGTGTTTTGTTATGAAATAAAGAGATATATTTTAAATAGACTGCACTTTTTGTATTTATTCCCATTATTGCATGTTGTTGCGCCAAAGTAACATACCTAGATCTACCCCCTATTATTATGATTTTTGTAAATTATGCGTTGAATTGTTCAATGTGCTCTATGACTGGTAATAAAATGTGGAAATATTTTTTTTCTCTATTATTTCATATATCATGCAATAGAGGGTTAAATCCGATCAAGTGTTTACATGTTCTCTCGATCGGATTACAAAAGGGATAAACCACCCCTTTCAATCCGATCGAAATTTCATTCGGATCGAGCTCAATCGGATCGATTAAGGTGTTTACATGAAGGTTTTTTAGTCCGATTGAGCCGTCAATCCGATTATAAGTGTCCATGTAAACGCAGCTATTGATTTTAACACATCAATCTGAGCGCGAGTCTGAAGATAAATATTGGAAGAAATAGTTATTCAATCCAAACCTAACAACACAACACAAACCAACTACAGTATTTGAGGGCGGGGCAAAGTAGACGTTGTTCACGGGCAGCCAATGAAGAGCATAGACTTGCATTATGCAAATTTGTTACATTTTTACTAGTGCTGTGAAACGATTAATCGCGATTAATTGCATCCAAAATAATAGTTTGTGTTTACATAATATATGTGTGTGTACTGTGTATAATTATTTTGTATATAAATACACACACATGCATGTATATATTTAAGAAAAATGTGTTACTTATATATAAAATTAATATATATATATATAATATAAATTATGTATAAATATATATACAGTATATACATGCAAATATTTCTTAAATATATACATGCATACTGTATGTGTGTATATACAAAATAATTATACCCAGTACACACACATATATTATGTAAACACAAACTATTATTTTGGATGCAATTAATCGTTTCACAGCACAAATTTGTACACACGTATGTAACGGAAGTAAGATTGGAATTACTGACGACTCGTTTCGGCAGTTCAGAATCGGTTCTTTCTTTTGGGACACAATAACTACATTTATCTGCAATTTGATCTTTGAAACTTTGCAGATCTTTTACATTCACAAACTGCTTTATTACACACTACATGAAATGGAATATTCATAAAAACATAATAAGGGGACTTTAAAAACTACAAAAAAACAACAACAAAAAAAACCCCTAATGCATTGGATTAAATTTTTCGTAATAAGATCTATAACATGCATTTTGAAAAAAGAGATGGTGTGAATTTCCATTTCATGCTGACGTAAAGAAATATTTAATATTTCGGTCACCAATCAAATCACCAGTACATATGTGACATCGATCATGTGATCATTCTCAAATCATACTGAAGAACATGATCATTACAAATACTAAGACATTCTGAAATTGTTTATCATACCAATATGATACCAACAGTAAGAAATATTTTCACTAGAAATGAATATGATTATGAATGGACTCACATTAAGGCCAAGCCCAGGTAGTTAGCGGTGCTGCCCCAGTACATGGGGTTCTCCATCACATTAAAAGGGAAACTGGTCACCTTCTGATCCATGAGGATGCCGAAATAATCTCCTGTTTAAAGATAAAAACAAGCGTGAATAACTCCACATCATTCACATGCACACTGAATTTCATGTGCAGTGTCTGAAACTTGAAAACACGGCTTTCACAGGCAGAATACGACAATACATATTCCTTCCTGGTCTTTATTCCTTTCTGTTAGCTCACTTTACACATTTTGTATAGTTGCACAATTAAATGTACAATAACAAAAACTGCACAAAACCGTGATGTGTGCGCCATCTTTCTATTCTGCAGGGACTTTGCTCTCAGGACTCTAGTTTATATTATTTACATTAATTAAAAGTAAAATACACCACTGAAAAAAATACAAACCAACAACTTTCACACTATAATATCAATTTGTTTAAAAAAAATATTTTTAAAAGACACACACTGTGACACACACTCACGCACACACACACGCACACACACACACAAACATAAACATTATCATATTACCTTCATATCTTACCTTTTTATTTCTAAATGATCTAGATTCTAGAACAAATACAAGTTAGAAAATAAAATTGGAATGGAAACATAATTGAAAAAAAAAATATGAAAAAAAAAAATATATTTATAAATTAACTAATGCTTCTTTCAATTACTCTATTGTCACATGTAGAAATACACACACGAGTCAGAAAAATTATGAAGAGTCTTTTTAATGAAAAAGGAGAACATGCAGGAGAAATCGAGCCAAAGCTACACATTAACACACACAATACCGGACAGCAAACTAACTCAAACTGAGACACACACACAGCTAACAATATCATAATGAGAACACAGGATGATTAATCAAACTGAGAAACTGGGTCAAATGACAGGCACACAAACACACACAATCTTTCTGCCAACTGTTGAATCAGACAAACAAGATTGTGTGACATGAAGGATCCGTCTGTGCTGCTTCATAACTGAAGATATGATATTACAGACGAGATAAGGCAGTTTAGCTGGAAAATAAACTCAGCAGGAAGACAGATTTCCAGGAACACACGACTGATTCAAGCAAATCATTCTCACGGAAATTCAGCATTTTAATGAAGAATTATGATTCCGCCTGTGCATGTCGACGAAGACTATTCACCAAAACTCTGATGCATACAAATGTTCATAAAGAGATGGTAAAATAAATCCATGTGAATCGGGCGGCTTAATCCAAGTCTTCTGAAACTTTATATGACGAACAGATTTAATTTAGGCTTTGATCAGCGATCTGTGAAACATAACCGTCTTTATGAAAGTTCAGCGGAGGGACAGAAATCTCTCAGATTTCATTAAAATATCGTCATTTGTATTCCGCAGATGAATGAAAGTCTAAAGGGGTTGGAACGACATGAGGGAGAGAATTGTCATTCTTAGGCGATTCAATGTGTGAGTGTGTGTGTGTGTGTGTGTGTGTATGTGTGTGGGTGTGTGAGTGAGTGAGTGTGTGTGTGTGTGTGTGTGTGTGTGTGTGTGTGTGTGTGTGTGTGTGTGTGTGTGTGTGTGTGTGTGTGTGTGTGTGTGTGTGTGTGTGTGTGTGTGTGGACATGTTTTTCTACACCGGTGGGGACTTAAACCTGAATGCACACAGACTCATGGGGACTCGTGTCACCGTGGGGACCTAAATTGAGGTCCCCATGGGTACAAAAGCTTATAAATCATACAGAATTAGTTTTTTTGAAAATGTAAAAATGCAGCATGTCTCCTGTGATGGGGAGGTTTAGGGATGGGGGCAGTGTAAGGGGATAGAATATACAGTTTGTACAGTATAAAAACCATTATGTCTATGGAGAGTCCTCACAAAGATAGTGCACCAGACATGTGTGTGTGTGTGTGTGTGTGTGTGTGTGTGTGTGTGTGTGTGTGTGTGTGTGTGTGAGTGAGTGTGAGTGTGTGTGATTGAGTGTGTGAGTGTGTGAGTGTGAGCGCTTGTGTGTGTGAGTGTAAGTGTGTGTGTGTGTGTGCGTGTGAGTGAGTGTGAGTGTGTGTGCATGTGTGAGTGAGTGTGAGTGTGTGAATGTGTGTGTGAGTGAGAGTGAGTGTGAGCGCTTGTGTGTGTGAGTGTAAGTGTGTGTGTGTGTGTGTGTGTGTGTGTGTGTGTGTGTGTGTGTGTGTGTGTGTGTGTGAGTGTAAGTGTGTGTGAGTGAGAGTGAGTGTGTGTGTGTGTGTGAGTGAGTGTGAGTGTGTGTGTGTGAGTGAGTGTAAGTGTGTGTGAGTGAGAGCTTGTGTGTGTGTGTGCATGCGTGTGTGTGCGTGCGTGTGTGTGTGCTGTCCAGTGGTCAACACCAGTGTTTTTTCAGGTCATCCTAAAGAAAGCTTGCTCTACTTCCACTGTCTCTGCGTCCGGTCTCGAGAAGAGCAGAACATCGTTCCCATCGGGACTGTGTGACCCGACCCGGCCGGATCCGGGGTTTATCTTCTTCCCCTCTTCTCTCTGACCCAGTTTACGACAAAAGGTTTGACGGTAACGATCGCTCTTATAAATACACAATACACTGCACAGCTGTTATGATGGAAAATATGATGCATTCACAAGTACAAAGCAATGACAACCTGAAAACTCATGCAAAGAATTATGCAACTCTTCTATCCATCTTTCTTTATTTCTTTCTTTCTTTCTGTCAGTCTGTCCTGAATGATGCTCCACCCAGATGCAATACTAGACGTAAACAGAAACAATGCTACAAAAGCACCTGTAATTTTGTTATTTTGGCACAAGATCATGGCTTTTATAATGGCAAAGACACAATAAATGTTTCAGACCACCGACTGCCGGCGCTGCTGTAAAATGTCCAGTAAAAGCTGACTGACAGCATGACCTGCATCTCAACTCTTCTCTGAGTTCATGACTGCGAGTGTTGCTTGACTGTGATTGGTCAGACACAGGAGTCAGAAACACCTGGAGAAGTAAACTGGTCAGTATAGGTCAGGTGTAGATGTGTTAGTAGATCCTCACAGAACATCAGGTGCCTTTTAGATGTGCTGGATTAACACTGTTAAAGGGATAGTTCACCCAAAAATGAAGATTAGCCCATGATTTACTCACCCTCATCCGAGGTGTATATGACATTCTTCTTTCAGACGAATACAATCAGAGTTATATTAAAAAATGTCCTGGCTCTTCCAAGCTTTATAATGGCAGTGAATGGGCGTTTCTGTTTTGAAGCTAGTTATTTTATATAATAAAGTTTTAAATATGGATATTTTTCTTTTATGATGGACAGATGCACTTTAATGATGGACAGATGCACTTTAATGATGGACAGATGCACTTTTATGATGGACAGATGCACTTTTATGATGGATAGATGCACTTTTATGATGGATAGATGCAATTTTATCATGGATAGATGCACTTTATGATGGATAGATGCACTTTTATGATGGACAGATGCACTTTTATGATGGATAGATGCACTTTTATGATGGATAGATGCACTCTTATGATGGATAGATGCAATTTTATCATGGATAGATGCACTTATGATGGACAGATGCACTTTTATGATGGATAGATGCACTTTTATGATGGACAGATGCACTTTTATGATGGATAGATGCACTTTTATGATGGACAGATGCACTTTTATGATGGATAGATGCACTTTTATGATGGATAGATGCACTCTTATGATGGATAGATGCAATTTTATCATGGATAGATGCACTTATGATGGACAGATGCACTTTTATGATGGATAGATGCACTTTTATGATGGACAGATGCACTTTTATGATGGATAGATGCACTTTTATGATGGATAAATGCAATTTTATGATGGATAGATGCACTCTTATGATGGATAGATGCAATTTTATCATGGATAGATGCACTTATGATGGACAGATGCACTTTTATGATGGATAGATGCACTTTTATGATGGATAGATGCACTCTTATGATGGATAGATGCAATTTTATCATGGATAGATGCACTTATGATGGACAGATGCACTTTTATGATGGACAGATGCACTTTTATGATGGACAGATGCACTTTTATGATGGATAGATGCACTCTTATGATGGATAGATGCAATTTTATCATGGATAGATGCACTTATGATGGATAGATGCAATTTTATGATGGATAGATGCACTTTTATGATGGACAGATGCACTTTTATGATGGACAGATGCACTTATGGACTTCAAAACAGAAACAGCCACTTACTGCCATTATAAAGCTTGGAAGAGCCAGGACATTTTTTAATATAACTCTGATTGTATTCGTCTGAAAAAAGAATGTCATATACACCTAGGATGGCTTCAGGGTGAGTAAATCATGGGTTAATTTTCCTTTTTGGGTGAACTATCCCTTTAACCTCGGGTCGAGATCTGTCCCCTAAATATGGACGAAAGCCTGTAGATGTGCATATGTATATGTATATGTATGGAAGGTGAGAGAGCTGTAAGGCTGGATGTGGTACAGAAGGATCAGTGGATGTATTTACCCAGGAAAGTGCCAGTGACGCCCAGAGCCATGAAGCTGCTGATGACGAACAGAGATCCCAGTGTGAGGAGAGCGGCTCCAGTGTAATACACCTGAGCATTATCCAGCAGCTCCCAGCGAGACTGACCCTTCATGGCCACTGTAATGCTGAGAGACACACAGAGACAGAGAGACAGAGACAGATCACTAAAAACATACAAGTCCAAATATAACCTTCCAGCCTGTGTTTGTTTGGTCACGTAATACATAATGATGTGAATGCGACGCGAGTGTGTTTTGCTAGTTTCAGCCCGACGCAGTTTTCATTTTCACGTCCTGTGCCACGTTGTTTAAATAGCAAATGCATTTGCTCTCATCTGTGGCCCATGAGCTGCTGGTCTGAGAACGAGGTGTGTGTTCAGGCGCATTGTTGGTGCGTTGCTATTTTGAGGAACAGAAATAGACTGAGCCACTGACCAACAAAAACCTGGTCTAAAGTCAATGGCGCAATATTTTTTTTGTTATTTAAAGAGCGTTAGTAATGTGCGCCTTTAGGCGGGTCCACAATGCGTGTACACTTTGTCCTGTAGATGGTCTGTTTGCGCTTTAACCTCACACACACACACACACACACACCCACACACACACACCTTTATCCTCGTGCATGAGCAGATCTGTCTCCTCTCTAGAGACACGTTCAGTTTTTCCGCTTGCTAATTCCATCATGTAAATAGCGAATCCGCCATGACCCGAGCGCAACTGGCTATTAAAGGGAATGGGAGAAGAGACTCTGATTGGTTTATTGCACATAAAGCCCAAAACACACCCATTACTCATTAAGAGAATAGAGACAAAATACCCAATTACTCATTACCAATCTCATTAAGAGAATAGAGACAAAACACACCGATTACTCATTAAGAGAATAGAGACAACTCTTTTAGACCATGCGCCGGAAGCGCTGATCAGTTTTCCCGTCGTTAAACTAGCAAAAGTGGATTCGGACACGCTGTAAGTGCACTTGAGCAGTGCGCTTTAGACCATGTGCTTAGATTGTTGAAATAGGGCCCTAGGTGTGTAACGTTCACTGTAAAAAAACAAAAAAAAAACAAAAAAAAACACGTACCATCCTCCACCCACGGTTCGGCACTTACTTGCATATGGTTAATCATATATAATCATAAATCTCCTCAGTGCCGGTCCTAGACTTCTGGGGTCCCTGAGCGAAACCTTGTGAGGTGCCCCTGTCAGTGCCTTCATAAAAACCCCAAAATGACCCGCAACCCCATGTTCTTTCAGAGCAGTTTCACTGTCAACAAACAACTGTGAGTTGAAAGTCATTAATATAATCTCACGATTAGTTAACCTTGACAGCTGTAATAGTAGAAACGTGCTTAAAGTTTTCGAGAGAGTTCCACATGTAATATTTAGCTATTTTATATGCAAAGATGTCAGCCAATCACAGCAGTGGGCATTTACACTAACGTCTCACAGCCAATCACAGCAGTGGGCATTTACACTAACGTCTCACAGCCAATCACAGCAGTGGGCATTTACACTAACGTCTCACAGCCAATCACAGCAGTGGGTGTTTACACTGAAGTCTCACAGCCAATCACAGCAGTGGGTGTTTACACTAACGTCTCACAGCCAATCACAGCAGTGGGCGTTTACACTAACGTCTCACAGCCAATCACAGCAGTGGGTGTTTACACTGAAGTCTCACAGCCAATCACAACAGTGGGCGTTTACACTGAAGTCTCACAGCCAATCACAGCAGTGGGCGTTTACACTGAAGTCTCACAGCCAATCACAACAGTGGGCATTTACACTGAAGTCTCACAGCCAATCACAGCAGTGGGCGTTTACACTGAAGTCTCACAGCCAATCACAACAATGGGCGTTTACACTGAAGTCTCACAGCCAATCACAGCAGTGGGCGTTTACACTGACGTCTCACAGCCAATCACAACAGTGGGCGTTTACACTGAAGTCTCACAGCCAATCACAACAGTGGGCGTTTACACTGACGTCTCACAGCCAATCACAGCAGTGGCCGTTAACACTGACGTCTCACAGCCAATCACAGCAGTGGGCGTTTACACTGACGTCTCACAGCCAATCACAACAGTGGCCGTTTACACTGACGTCTCACAGCCAATCACAGCAGTGGGTGTTTACACTAACGTCTCACAGCCAATCACAGCAGTGGGCGTTTACACTAACGTCTCACAGCCAATCACAGCAGTGGGCGTTTAGACTGACGTCTCACATCCAATTACAGCAGTGGGCATTTACACTGAAGTGTCACAGCCAATCACAGCAGTGGGCGTTTAGACTGACGTCTCACATCCAATTACAGCAGTGGGTGTTTACACTGAAGTGTCACAGCCAATCACAGCAGTGGGCATTTACACTGAAGTCTCATAGCCAATCACAGCAGAGGGCGTTTACAATGACGTCTCACAGCCAATCACAACAGTGGGCGTTTACACTGAAGTCTCATAGCCAATCACAGTAGAGGGCATTTACAATGACGTCTCACAGCCAATCACAGCAGTGGGTGTTAACACTGAAGTCTCACAGCCAATCACAGCAGTGGCCGTTAACAATGAAGTCTCACAGCCAATCACAGCAGTGGGCGTTTACACTGAAGTCTCACAGCCAATCACAGCAGTGGGCGTTTACACTGAAGTCTCACAGCCAATCATGGCAGTGGGCGTTTACACTGAAGTCTCACACAGACACACCCCTTTAAACAGAGCGTTCAAATCAGAGGATTACATCAGGGTAGGAAAAATACCTTTTATTTCTAAATTATGACAATTTTTGAAATTGATTTTAAAAACCATACTAACATTCTAAGTGCACCCCAGGAAACATTATAAAACATGCAGTTCATGACCCCTTTAAGAGACCCACTGCTCTACTTTCTATTATGTTCCCCACATGGAAAGAGAGGACAGTTCGAACACATCTGGACTTCCAGCTGACTTCTACATTACTGTGGGTAATTTCCACAATCAGCAGGAGAGATGTTCCCACACAGTCCTGACTGACAGACACTTTCAGAGTCATTATCCCCTGCATCTCTCTTTCAGGCTCTTACACCAGAGCTGAAAACACATACTTGGGACTTGTACGTGACAAAAAGTTTTCAGAGTGTTTTCAGGGCTTCTGGGTCACGGCTACATCAAGAAAAGTCCCCATGAAATCAAAATATATATTTGTTTTGCATATTTATATACGCTTAAATATCTACTTTTTCCCCCTCTCTAAATTGTATTGAATTGCATATATTGCACTACTGTTGAATGCCTGAGCCTCAACCAAATGCATTTCAATGAACAAATTGTCTTTGAGATTTTTATATATGACAAATAAATAAACTTGAATATTTATCATTCCTATTTTTTATTGAAAATTGCAGTATTTATTCTAAGTGATTTATCGGAGCACATCATTATTGTGTTAATAATTTGGAATCAGAATAACTTCCCCTTGCAGCATCTCTTCTCTTCTCTGATGATGTGGGCGGAGCAACCTGTCACTCACATGAGATCAGCCAATAGCAAACCACAACCATCCAATCAATTCCCATGGACAAAATCAAGCCCCGCCCACATTTGAACTTGTTCCAGAAGCGTTCACTCAGATATACGACACAAAAGAGAAGAAAATACCAGCGCAACCTCCCTTTCATGCCGACTTTAACTACATCAACAGGAATAAAGATGCACTTTTAAGGTAAAGTGGCGTAAAGTTAAAGGTAAACAACTAAAAGTAACTAATATCTTTTGTAAAGGCCAAACCCCAGAAATTAGTTGCATTTAAACAATACAATGCAAGAACATATTTAAAACATTCAATGCATCATTAATTCTCCAAATGTGATTTTTTAAAAATATTTAACTTGTGGTTATGCTTGAGTTTATGCACCTGTTTTTTAGTGAAAAGTTCATTCAAGCTTATTCGAGGCATAAAAGCTCAAAATGAAAACCCTCCATGGGTCAAAATGACCGGACCACATCTCTCACATTGTGTTAAATCATTTGAGCTGGAGAGGATTTTCTTTTTATTACCCACAATGAACAAGTAATATCATCTCAATCATTTTTCAATATAAAAATGGTCTCAATCATTTTTTAAGAGAAAAATGTATTATACTAAAATAAAATGTATTTAACATACATTTATTTTATACTAAGTATACTACAAATACATTTAAATGTATGTACTTAATATAAATTCCCTGCAATTGTACGTTTGATCTACTAAATTGATATACTCAAAGTCTGCTAAATTGGAACAACTAATTTTGTACGTAATATACTTTAGTTATCCGGAAATAGTGCTGAAGTCCAACTAAAGATTCACTGAAGAATATCTGATTGTGCTAAAGTGGAACTATTGCAAGTATACTTCAGGTACACGTTAAATATCGTGCATTTAAAGTATTATATTAAACAGAGATCATACTATCCTTAATAATAGTGATATTAAAACACATTTTTGGCTTAGTATTAAGAAATGTGCATTGTGCAATAAATAAAAGTTTAATTACAATATTTATATCAGTAAGTGTGAAGCGATATGTCAGTAAATATGTTATGTATGCTAAGAATGTATACTTAGTATGAAATAAATGTATTTTAAATACATTTTTTGTATGTTTTTTTCTTCAATAGACACAGTTGATACTATATGGATACAAGATACAAATATATCCTGATGAGTGTACAATTATACAATCAAAAGTATACAATTTTCTGCTCTTTATATAAATTTGGATTTATAAGTATATCTAACTTTATCTTCATACACAATACGACTATGAGGCATGAAGATATTAAGATATTATAAACATTAACATCATGATATTCTGTAAAGCTGCTAAAACAATGTGTATTGTGTAGAGTATAGCTGTAAAAATGTACATTTATCAAGTCAAGTCAAGTCAAGTTTATTTATATAGCGCTTTTCACAATACAGATTGTATCAAAGCAGCTTCACAGTATTAAATTAAAATAATACATCAATGCTTGTTTCTAGTGGAAAACGTCCACGTTTGGTAATGCTGATCAATAGTATTGTTGATTGATTAATTAAATTAAATATCCCCAAATTTCCCCAACTATCAAGCTAAAGACAGTCAGTTAGTCAATCGGAGAAAACTTTAATAAGTGAAAAACATCATGGAAGTGTTGAAAATCCACCACAGTGAGTCAAAGATGTTTTCCACAAAACGTAACATTTTGAATGAAAAAGTTCAGCTTTTGTCGTGATGCTGAAAGCCACAAAGCGTATTTGAAGAGCTGTGGGCTTTATTCTGTGGAAAGCCTCTCATAAGCAACCCGTTCTCAAGAGAAACACAGATATTTATGAGACACCCACACCAGCGACGGTGCTAAAGGTCCTGCATTGGTAAACTACACCTGATAAAGGCTTGAGAAATCCTTTTGTAACGGTTATGAGCTTCAAGAAGCTCTGTTGATCAGGCTTTACTTCAGGCAAGCAGGTTTTGTTGTGATTGCCCACTGAAGAGGTCAGGTCAGACCAAACCCACACAGGAACTTACTGGAACATTTGATTTCGATGTCTGCGCTTAATCAGCAAGGTCACAACGTGCCGTACCTTCTTTTTCTGACTCTGATGCCTTCAGTAGGAAACACTCAAAACGGTGGCCATTATAAATCACAGCAATGAAACTGAACACAATCTATAGCCGTGTTTCCATTACAGATTTGCGCAGATTTATTTTCTAAATGTCGATAAAAGACTATTACAAAATGGCGGTTTCCATTAACCGATGTTATGCGACTAAAACATAGTTTTTTCCTCTCATGATAAGTCATTCCAAAAATCATGGCGACGGATGTTGGTAGGTTTATGTATATCTTAGGAGAAACACACTAGCCATTATGTTTAATGGAAGGAGACATAAGTGTTTTATCCAAGCATTAATGGCAAGGAAAGACCCTTATACTGGGAGCGGCACATATGAGGAGTTTCTGGTGTTTCTCCCTCATTTCTGCTTCGAGGTCTTTATAAATTGTTGCATTTCTTTGTTGTTCAGAATCCAGTATTCCCGTGATACTTTTGTCTTTTAAGAGTTTAATGAATAACTTTGTCTCGTCTTCTGTCCAGTCATACCGCGCCTTCTTTAAAGGAACACGCCGACTTTTTGGGAATTGAGCTTATTCACCGTAGAGTTAGATAAGTCCATACATACCCTTCTCATCTCCGTGCGTGCCGTAACTCTGTCTGACGCACCCACCGCTAGCCTAGCTTAGCACAAAGACTGGAGGTAAATGGCTCCAGCTAGCATACTGCTCCCAATAAATGACAAAATAACGCCAACATTTTCCTATTTACATGTTGTGATTTGTATAGTCACAGCGTGTACGAATAACAAGGTCACGTGAGACACAGCCATCTTCTAACCGTACACACACTGGGAACTATATTCTCAGAAGGGTATGTATGGACTTATCTAACTCTGGGGGATACAGTGAACAAGCTAAAGTCCCAAAAAGTCTGCGTGTTTCTTTAAAGAATGATCGACTGTTATGTACGTCAGGTGACCTGTAAATGCGCAAAAACTGTTTCCATTGCAGTTTTGCGAAATATTCCTTTTCCAAATTGCTTGAAAAACCACCTCATGCGAGCATAAAAACTTTTTCGCGATTTATGGGAGTTTCCATTGGACGTACTTTCAATTTCAATTTGCGCAATTTGAAGGGTAATGGAAATGCGCTTATGAAGCTTAGTGCAAAGCAATTCATGTCAAGACAATCTTTTAGGGTCCAACAATGTCTCAGTTATCGATCTTTTTTATTTATTGGTACCTTGGTCAATGTTGTATATTTAATTGTGCATGCTCTTTTCCCGTTTTTATACTTCGATTACATTTGCCGTCATCTAACTTTTACTTAAAGGGTTAGTTCACCCAAAAATGAAAATTCCTCATGTCGTTCCAAACCCGTAAGGCTTTCATTCGTCCCATTTACACCTGTATTTAGTGTCATCCATTTGTGATCCGATCAACCAAAACGCATCTTAATACCAGGGCCTTTAGGAGCGAATGCACGGATCCAATATACTGATACTGATACACATGCATTTACTTTCTTAGAATGATTTCTGAACTAATTTCTGAAGACTGGAGTAATGATGCTGAAAATTCAGCTTTGCATCACAGAAATAAATTATATTTGAAAGTATATTAAAATAGAAAAACATTATTTTAAATTGCAATAATATTTCACAATACAGTTTTTTTCTGTATTTTTGATCAAATAAATGCAGGCCTGTGATGAGCATAAGAGACTTCTTTCAAAAACATGTATATATATACAGTATATATATATATATATATATATATATATATATATATATATATATATATATATATATATATATATATATATATATGTGTGTGTGTGTGTGTATATACTGTATATATATATATATATATATATATATAGTATAAATGTCATCAGACCCTCAGCACGTCAATGAACGGGAGACGATCAGACATAACAGAATATCGACTGCTGTCACATGTCGCATTGTGTTCGTTTCGTGTGCATTAAACTCGGGTGGCACTTCTGAGAAGAGTTTTAATGTGCACTCTCAGAAAGACAGGAGACAAACAGAAAATAAAAGCATATTTTATCAAGGAGGGCTTGTTTATTGATCGTTCTGAGCTTGTGCGTCAAACTTTAAAGCTCTCTCTTTATATTGACATGTCTTGAGAGATGAGGAAAAAACACAGACGAAACACTCAAAGGAATCAAAGGAAATCTGCCTGTGAAAACTCTTGTTTTTTGATGTTTATGAGATCACACAGTGCTTTAATTTCCCAAGATAAAAAAAATCACGATGTGCTGACTCAGCAAAAGCTTTTCACAAGCTTGAATTCATTCAGGGACGGAACAACACACCAGATAAATGTTCGTCGATCATATAATAAAAAGGTGCAGAGTGGGCATCTCTAAAACAGTGCAGTTGGAGGAAATTAAATATATTATTTGTAATTATTTATTTAAATAAATAAAAATGTTTTTTTTATTACTCTTCATGTATTAAATTCATATGTATGTCTCATCTTGTAGCTAATGCTTTTAAAAATGTAGTACCTCCTGTTCTTGTCGCATTGAAGAAAAGTTAAGAAAAACAAAGACTTTTATAAGTCTGTAATAAAATAAGTTTTTTTGTTGTTGTTTTTTACAGCTAGTTATCCAGTCATGAATAGTATAGGTTTCAAAAGCGGTCCCTCCTGCTTTAAAGTGAAGGGGGAAAAAAAATATCTCAGTGATTGAAATTGGGTGACATCAGTATGAAAAACAGGACAGTTTGTGCCGATGACCCATTTACATGATTAGATGATGACCATCTTCTGTTCCTCTCCTGAAAATACTCATTTAGACGTGCGGCAAACCCAAGAGATGAAGATGAAATGGCCTTAACCTCAATCATTTTTTATAAAAACATCACTTACATCATTGTTCTTACATCATTTTTCACAGAAAACCTGATTAATCTCTGACACACAGGTGTGTAATTGGTCAAATGAAGGTCAGTGAAATAAATGGGCTACATTTTCAGGTACACACACACACACACGGCAGATGTAACAGGTTGAGTCAGGTCAGTTCTTCACATTTCATGTCAGATAATGGAGTGACAGATGAGGATAGTGTGGACGTGAGATCACAGAACTCTATATAACACAGGATACAATAGAGACAAACGCCTGATGAGAGAGAATGAGAAGGTTATGTTCGGGTTATGGAGAGACATGGCACAGTTTTACCATCAGAAATTACCATCTTGTAAGGTGAAGGAAAGCTCATGTGTGAAAGGATTATATATGAATACTTTTAGTGTTATAGACTCTATCTTGCACCCAGCGCAATTGACTTTGTACACCGACGCATGTGTCATTCCTATTCTGCTCCCGACGCACAGCGGACTTTTCCCTCCACAGACGCACGTCGGTAAATTAGGGAATGAACTTGCGCTCCCGGGGGCGGTTCAGGGAAAAGAGGAGGCGTGTTCCGGCACAAACGTTCCCTGGTGCTATTCTGCAGTTTCAGAAAACAATTCCACCACAGACCAGGAGAAACCTCGTCTAGAGTCAGCGGCGCGTTACACATGTTATTCAGATGCTATTTTAAGGGCGCATGCTTGGCCATAATGTAGCGTGTGCACAACACACACACACTTTGCTTCTCTCATCTACACAGACGCAACAGTTCACATTTTTGCAAACCATACAAAATTACAAGGAAAAATATTCCACACGAGGGAAATCATTGTTGTGTCCATGAAGATGTGAAAAAATAGGCATAAATCTAGCTTACACATTTACCCAAATTATTATACGCCTGTTTAACCGAAGCTAATCTGGGTGTGTTTCTCCATCCCCAATGTCACTTCTCTGTGTTTTACGGCCCTGACGAGAACGTCGGTCTCCTCGGCTGTGAACCGCTCCTGGCGTGCGTCTGGCAAATCCACTGTTATAATAGCAATCCGCCATGAAACAAGCTTAAAGGGAATTAAGCTTAATTGTTCTTAAAGGGAATGTGAGATGACGCTCTGATTGGTTTATTTCACGTTACGCCCAAACCACACCTATGAGTAATGAAGCGACTTCAGACCAACACATTTTAGATTAGCGTCGGCGCAAGAGTCATTTATCTCGCCGGTATAATAGCAACAGCGCACGAGACCCACCCACAAAGTTACTTGCGTTTCGCGCTTGATACTTGCGTTTCAGATCATTAAAATAGGGCACATTGTCTGTTATGTTCACACAAATCAGACACAGAATTATTTGTTATATTTAACAAATAATCTTTAAAACTCAACCAACAACAAAACGAGACAGCAAGGTACACAGATACAACCCCAGATACATGGACACCCCTGAAGAGCAAATAAACCCATGCATGCATGAAAGCCATTTACGACCAGAGAGAATGTGAAAGTTACAAATGGAAAAGCACAGGCTGTAGAAAAGACACACAGAGCCCGTAAAACGGACTTTTCTGCATTAATTTATAGACAAACTGTTCTATAAATGAACATGCATATCCCCAGGATGGTGTATCTATTATTACCGTTTAGTTTATTGTCTCATGTACTGTACTTTGTTTTATGCATGCTTTATGATTGAACCACTAGATAATGTAACCTTATCTATACCATGATTCCGATCAAAATAATCCTCAAAACATTGGTGTACATCACCTCTTCATAGCATTACATTGTATTCTTGCTATATTAATTCAGACTATGAAGGGACACAAAATGCTAATCCAGTACATATGCAAAATACCATGCTTGCAGACAAAGGATCGTACACTTTCCCTCCAAAGTTTTAAGTTCCTATTGGCTCACTGGCAGTGTATCCACTACATTTTTGTGTATTAAAGGGGTCATGACATGAGAAATTAAATTTGCTTTGATCTTTGATCATATGATACATGATCTTTTGATCATCATATAAGAGGTCTTTGTACTGTTAAAATATCCTGCAAGTTTCAGAGCTTAAAACATCGTCATTATAAACCAAGCATTTATTTAATCAAGCTCCAAAATGGCGCGTTTTGTCATTGAGTGACCTGTGACGTCACACGGGCAAAATGCAAATACATTTGCATATGCCCGCCTCCAGAGCGAGATATCGACAAATAGTAATATGTCATCGCACCATAGGCCCCGCCCACCGGCATTCAGTCAGACATGGGAGAGTGAAAGAACATTCGTTCAGTTTAAACTTCTGGTTTGCGTCTCTGTACTTCAGAAGATCCCAGCGTCGGAAACAAGTGGATGGCTTATTTTAATTGCGTCCTGGTTTGTATAAGAGGATTATATGTTTGTTCAGAGCATTTTGTTTGGTAAACGAGGCACAGTCTAATGGAGAGTTTGCAAAGAAACTCTTGTGGACAGATGAAGCAGCGACTGTATTAGATCTGACATCACAAACCATCAGTGAATTATTTCATAATGCTTTCTCTGTAAATGACGGTTTTATATGGATACTGTAATGTTTTCAAACAGTGAGTGGGCGTTAATACCGTTTCCTATGCAATGACGTTAGCCAATCATAACAGTGGCTGTTTACTGACAAGCCTTAAAGGGGTCATCAGATGCAAAATTCACTTTGATATGGTGTTTGCATATAAATGTGTCTTTGCAGTGTGTGGACACAACCACCATACAATGAAAATAAATCCATTCACTCGTTTTTTTTTAATCCTCAAAAAGCCTAAACACTCTCAATAATCAAGCCATTTGGATTTTCTGAGCGCTATGAGGTCATAATGCTCATGCTCCGCCCACGACCACTGATGGACTGTCCCGTATTAGCATATTTCCTGTATTAGCATGTTTCCCGTATTAGCATATTTCTGCCCTCAGCCATTTGTATACTGTCTTGTGTCACCCCCCATGAAGGGGGGGGGGGGGGCAGTTGCTCATTATCATTTAAAGAGACATGCACCAAAACGGGTCGCTGTGAACAAAGCTGTTTTTGAGGAGGTAAAAGGGTGGTGTTTTACACAACCATTGAGGAATTTTAACCAAAGTATATTACAAACTTTACATGAACACCCTAAAGAATCATCCCAACTTGTGGAAAATGGGCATCCGATGACTCCTTTAAAGGAGCCGCGCCTTAAACATTTATCAATTCAGACAGAGGGTCAGAATGAAGGTTGAAAATAATGGTTATTCCACAAAATATTTGTTTGTTTTTTGTGTGTGTGCAAAAAAAAAAAGCATTAACATTATAAGTGAACCTCAAGGAACATATTAAAAGAATAGAATAATCCATGTCATGACCCTTTTAAAACAAAACCACTGCCTTACTAGTCATAATAAACTTGCTGCTGCAAAGCTATAGTCAAAAATATTGGTAGACATGCATTTAGCTTTTGAAATACTTTTCCTTTTGTCATATTTGCTGTTGCTAGTGTTTTCTAAAAGCAATATGCAATTGCAGCCATACCGGCGATTCTTTGCATATCGTACCTAACAACCTCCTAACAACCTTCAGCTATTGAAAACTACGTGTTTTCTCATGGCTAATTGCTTTTTTACAGTCTAGAACAGAACAAATGAGTTTAACATTGTGTGAGAACATGGTGACAGGTCCAGAATTAGAGAAATGAAGTGATAAATGCCCTTAATTCCTCAAATTAAATAAATGCACTGAGATCCATGTTTAATTAGGTGCTGAAATTGTATTTTGGCAGAACAAACTGCATGTAAAACAGTCTAGCATTATCATGATAAATCAATAATAACCTCATAGGGAAAGTTATTTGTGCTTTCAACGTGAAATTCTGCTTTAAAAAGGCATCAGATAGCACTGGGGTTCTGAAATGAGGCAAAGTTAAAAAGTTAAAAAAGTTAAACGGATAAAAAAACTCTGTTTGTTTTTTTTGTTTGTTTTTTTATAAATCAAATGTAAATTCATGTCCTAGTTACACTTAATGTTGTCACATTTTCCTGGTTAAATAAACATTTCTGTACATTACATCCAAAAAATTTGTATCTTTACATTAAAAATGTAATTAATGTTCTATTTATTAAAGTTAGTGTTTCAAGCATTTTTACATTTATTCCAAAATAAAAACTAAAGGCAGTAATAATTTAAACAATATATTTTATTTGTGAACTGATGTTCTTCTTTTTAATAGTCAACTTATTTTTGGATCATCTTTAATTTTTACCAAGCTGATCGCTCACTAAAACCCCCAGTGTTTCCAGTTTGATTTTGACGTGACGTAAAGCCGTGATATTTAAGTGGCTGAGTTGTTTACCTACTTTTTAATTAATCAGTCTTCCCATTAGCACCGTTAATTTGTTCATTCAGACTGATTCGCAAACACGCATGAAAACAGGAGGTGGGATTTATCGTACAAACCAATCATATCATCATATCATATCATCAATTCTTTTAGGATTTGTGTGCAACCACAGTGTAATGAATCATACACAATAATAAAGACATTATGCATGCATTCAGATTAATCACTAATGTAAATCTAATTATACATGGAATGTGACTGAATATAATAGATGTTAATCCACATGCTAATAGCTTTAGCTGGGTCTGTTTGGGGGATTAGAAATGTGTTCAGTGTACCATAACAGAATCTCTCCCTATAGACCGATGCATGAAAATGAAAAGATGTGCTTGTGCATAATTCCTCATCTGAAAGTCTAGCTGATTGTAAGCAGCATACAGTAAATCTTCTTGATGTGATTTTCAACAGGTTGCACATTTACTTGAAACCTATATATATAATGCATTATTAAAATATTTGCAATGCATTAATGTCTTGTAATGGACCTCATAATGCATTGTATGAATAATTATAATCAGGGCTTGACATTTAAAGGGGTGGTATAATGCCCTTTTCACAAGATGTAAAATAAGTCTCTGATGTCCCCAGTGTGTGTGTGTGAAGTTTTAGCTCAAAATACCCCACAGATATTTTTATATAGCATGTTAAAGTTGTTTTAAGGGGTGAGCAAAAATGCACCATTTTGTGTCTGTTCCTTTAAATGCAAATGAGCTGCTGCTTCCGGCACAGGGGGCGAAGCTTCAAGAGTTCATGTCCTTTTACCTCACACACACATGCAATGAAAATTTCTAAAACTTTTAGCCTTTTATGTTCAAACCGGAGTCAGACAATGATGGAGAGACTCAAGAAGAAGAGACAACATGTAGAAGCAACAGGACATTTCTGAATGGTTAGTTGATGAATTTATGATGTGTAGTTATCTTCTAGTCACTGATTAGCATATTCTGTCATGATAATCTATACATTACTGGGGGCGGGGTTTATGTAAATTCTAGGGTTAGAGATGTCACTAACCCTGGAGGAATGTGGTGTAGTCTCTACCAGCCGTTTGTTGTAGTCCTTAAAAAGCGATTTCTTTAAAAGCAAATATCTCCCTTTGCTTTGAACTTTGAGCGTTGTGATTTTAAAAGTGAAATCATAATCAAGCACCCCTTTACCTTTTTTGCTCACCATCCACTGTGGCTAGTGGTTTTCCAAAGTTACGAACCACTTGACATTTTCGTGCCGCTCTATGATTTTTATAATGAATTATACATAAAGGCTTCAAGTAAAGTGCAACCACACATAATCAGCTGAGCATTATGGGAAAAAGCACTCTGGTCACATATAAATCAGATTGTTCGTCATTCTGTTCCTGGTTGAAAGCAGGACTCTTGGCTGAGACTGAAAGAACAGATGCTAAGACTTTTCTCATGCATGCTTTTTCATTAAATCCTGTCTTTTTTTGAACTAGTACGTCAGGCTTGACTTCAGATCCTTAAAGCACGTTGGCTATTTCTCTCGTTCTTTTCTTCCTGTCTCAGTAAGAAACCCGCACGTGTAACAGTGAATACACAGATGGCCATTTTCCATTGGCATGAAAACAATAACCATACAGTCACAGTAACACAGCCCTGGCAGGTCGTGCGCATGTAAATTAGGAAGGTGGAAAAAATAGCATCCCAAGAAATGCCGCTTTATTAACAAGAACTGGACATTTCCACAGACTTCTTAAAGAATTCCTGAATTCCCCTTTTCCCCCTAAATTTCATTTCATTTTTTTTTTTCTACTGGATTTACATTTTTCTGAATTCCTTTTTGTTTGTTTTTCATTAACATTTTTCTGGATTGCATTTTAACCCTCAGGGGACCACAAACGCGCCCGCGCGTTTTGCTCGTTTTTTTTTTTTAGCAATGAAAATAAACACTAAATGCTCTGTTAATTTTGATCTTTCATTTTCGTGTAATACATCAATCGATCCTGTTCAGTTTCTATTTTTTTTCTGTATACTCACAATAAAAATAAAGTGTTTTGCTTTTTGACAAATAAAGAAAAATTAACATGATGCGATTTCTCCCTTCTCTCTGTCAGTAAACTCCCATTTGAAATGCGTTCGAAAATTATCTATAACTCCGCGAAAATTCAGTCAAACAGGCAAACAGACCCACGGGCATAAAGCTTGAGATCGCATCTGTTAAATGAAGTCATTTATATAAAAAACTAATATTCTCAGCTTCTGTAATCTGTATAAAAAGAGAGCGACACCAGTCGAGCTCATTACGAGCTCATTCACAGTAATGTGACCACTCCCCGGAGAGCGCGTGCTATTCAAACGCAAATTCTGAGAAGAAGATCTGTGAAACGCCCACATCAGCTGTAAACACAGCGCGTCGCGATCGAGTGAGGCATAATATAGCCTACCTTATGGAGAAAAGATTCCTCAGAACAGTGCTGATATGAGGAGCAATATCTCCTGATATGAGGAGCAGATCCCGCTGAGGAGTGAGGTAGGCTGTTTTCTTTTCTCACGTGTGGAATAACGTTATGGAATAACGTTAGTGTAGGCCTATGCAAACCGCAAAAAGATGAATCGCATTTCTATAATGTGACTCGCCTTTCTGTGAGATGAATGAAGGGTACATATTTGTAAAGACTGTTTAGCCTAAATATAAATCGCGCGTCTGTGTGTGAAAGAATAAACTGCTTTGCTATAGCCTACTGAGATGAGTTAAACGTTATATTTCTATATATATATATATATATATATATTTGTCAAAAATAAAGTCATAGACTAAGATGTTAGATGTTCCAATGTTGGCTATATTCAAACTAATGAATACATATGATAAAATGTAGGCCTATAATCTTTTTTCTTTTTCTTTTTTGCAAAGAAAGAGTACACTTGAAATATTGTTGAAATTGTAATTATTGTTGTAATTGTAACATTTTTAATAAAATAGCAAAACATATTTACAAGAGAGATGTAAGCGAAATCTTAAATGGTCAATATAAGTCTTCTAAATACATCTTTTGTCCTTGTATTGTGGCTCAGTCAGTGTCACACCTGAATGAATGGCTAATTATGCAGAGTCATTATGCAGAGTGGGTGGGACACTGTAATCTAAGGTGTAAACTACTCCTCCCCCTCGCATATTGGCTTTCCAAGCAAAACCTGTTTTACACCATTTAAATCAATGTATTTTTTTTTGTGAACGATAAAGCAAAACTATTTTCACATAATTTTGAAGCTAGAACTCAAAGGGACATCATCCATAAGTCAAAAGTCTTGTGGACACATATTTAATATGTGTTTTGTGGTCTTAATTCAGCAACTTTCATTTTAATTTTTTCCAATAACCACGCATAAACATTATTCTCTTAAAAATACAAACATCTACATACACGTTGCTTGCATATTTTGGTAGCCCTGTTTGTGCTATATAGAGTGAATTTACACCTTTGCCATTAACATGTTTATAAATAACTGAAAAAAGCACAAATGTCAAGGCATGTCAGAACATCTCAAAGGCCCCAAAAACACCATGGTCCCCTGAGGGTTAATGAATAAATTAAAATTTAGTCATTAAAAAGCATGTCAAATTAATTGAGATCATGAAACGTATACAATTTATTAAAAGTTTAACAAAAACAAAAATTTTAGGGCCCTGTGAAATCCATTTTATTTTTTCCCAAATTCTGTTTTAATTATATAAAAAATGATGAATAATGTCGGAATTATTTTAATAATTAAAAGCAGGTCTATTTTTCTCTCTTCTGACCAAAGCTATCAATTTTTTTCCCTCTTTTTCAAAGAGTCATAGAAATGCTACCATAGATATTTTTTTTCG
Organism: Vimba vimba; assembly: GCA_022828995.1. Classification (NCBI taxonomy): domain Eukaryota; kingdom Metazoa; phylum Chordata; class Actinopteri; order Cypriniformes; family Leuciscidae; genus Vimba; species Vimba vimba. The sequence continues at coordinate 2,228,357 of CM040831.1, read as the reverse complement.
TTTGCTATAATTTGGGTCAAATAGGAACATCATGCAATTAACAAATAGCTATATAAGAAAATGAAGGTTAATACAAGAAAACAGTTCTAAAGTGCATTCAGGTGGTGCATTTATAAATACACCAGTTCATTTTTTCTCTGCATAAAAATGTGTCTATTTACATTAAAAACAGTGCGGTCCAGTAAAGTGTGTTTAACAGTCATAGGAGTTTGACAAGGAAGACATGATGGTCGTTTCAAAGTTATGTGCCTGAGTTAGATCATACTTCTGAAATACCCTTTTATAGATATACTTCCTTGCATGAAAACAAAAGGCATCTCATTTTTGGAAAAGTTAGCAAGCTCAAAGTGTCCAGCGTAACAGGATTGATCCTGATAGTGATTGAGCAGAAGCATATTCAGTGTGCAACGCTCTCAGAACGGGGTAGAAAATAGCACCAGCTCGTCTAACACACACACACACACACAGAGAGAAAGCTGCTGGTTGTGACATGCAACGTCGATGACACCAGAAACGAATGCTGCCATGGCAACGGCGAGATACTCAGGAGAACCAACCCAATGAAATAAGCACGGTGAAAGCGCTGGTGGTCAGATGACCGCGTCAGACAGATGCCACACTATTATTATTATTGATGGAGTCAATAAAAGGCGGCAAAGTAAACAGTGAATCTTTTGCAAAATGGTGCAAAATGGGTCACTTGATCAATTTACAACATTATTGATGGCGATACAGAGTTGAGCCGTGACAATAAATAATAAAATAATGCACATGTGGATGTAGTTACCTGTGGCTACGGTACACATTGAGGAGGAGGATGAGGAGAGCGAGGGAATAACAGGCCACATACGGGCCGCCGAAGAGCCGGGTCAGGCCTCGAGTCCTGTGCTCCCATCTGGCAACCTGAAACACACACACACACCTGCTTTAATGAGGTTCTGAGACACATTCTTTATTATCAGAGGGCAAATATAACATTTTTGACCACTGAATCAGAAACCACCACAAATCTAGCTGTCATCTATTGGTGAAAGAAACGTGTACAACTAATAAATGTCCCATTATAGTGAGAAAGACTAGAACCTTATATAATATTAAAAGAAAGCCCTATGATGCTATTCTAAAGACTCCTCATGTTCTTTTTGAGTCTCCTACAACAGGTTTACATGCATCCAAGGTCAATAAAACAATAATTTTCTCATAATACACATTGCAGCTTCAGCTCTTTTCTCTCTGCGTCTGAAACTGTTCGATCAAGGATTCAGTCTCTCTAAGCTCCGCCTCTCTGAGAGCTGCTCTGCTCTGATTGGTCAGAAAGCAAACGCTCATTATCATATCTGAATCTCAGCTCTTGATCACAGTGATACGAACAGTAACGATGGCGTGGGTTTTACCGTATCAATCTCATCAAAGTAGATTTGCTTTGTCAGTAGAAACAGCGTCTTCTCGACACGAACAACACGAACCAAACTCTTCCAGTCTCAGATACACTACAGTGTTTGAGGGCGGAGCTAAGAGACGCTGTTCAGCCAATCAAGACCACAGGCGGGCATTATGCAAATTAGTTACAAACCTGATTCAGCAGGAAGTGAGACTTGATTACTGACGACTCGTTTCAGGCGGTTCAGAATCACTTCTTTCTTTTAGGAGACAATAACTCCATTTATCTTTGATGTTTGAAACTTTGCAGACATTTACAACCAGTTATATTACACTACATGAAAGGTTATATCCGAAAACAGCATAACAAGGGCACTTTAAAATAAGTGTCAGAGTGTTACAATTAAAATTAAAACATTAACCCTATTTGATGTCTAAACTATTCTGTACCTATTAGATAATTATAAGATAGCAGTTTCATTGCTTTGATATTTCAGTGGGTGAGACAAATCAGTCTTTAACCTCAAATAACTGCATCACAGTTTCGCTTACGGGATGCTTTTTTAACATTATTGAATGAGGTCACTTTTCATTACTATCCAGTCCAATTCAACCATTTTAAATATGAATATTTTTAAATTGCATTCGTAAAAATAAAATTTATTTATTGGCATTGATGGTTACATGAAGATTTAGATTAATAAAATGTTCTTCACACTTCAGAACTGTCACACACACACACACACACACACGCACACACAATATATATAAAATCATGCAGTCACAATTAATGTTATAATACAGAAATATACTTATTTTTGATGCATATATGGTAGATTGCATGGCAACACCTGAAGTTAAATATAACCTTAGGTTATCTTGTTTAATTACTGCTAAATATATTTACAATCGTTTGCATTCATAAAGAATTGATGCCAAGAATATTCAGCAAGTCAGATCAAGTCTCTTCATCATATTCTTTTATGGATCTCTCTCACAATAATTGAAGCGACCTGTCCTCACACAACCTAAGTTTATGTTACTTTTCCAACATGCATAATGTACAAACAACAGCCCGTTTCCAGCTTTTGAAATCATTAATGCTTCTTCTCTTCCCTCGTCTCTTTCTTTCAGGAGCCTCTCCAAACACACGCTGAGGTTTTGTTTGTAATCGCTCTCATGACTGCATGGATATTCATAGTGCGTGCCTGTATTATGGGCTCTTATCTGAATTAGAGCTGCTGAAACTCATAATTCATGAGCAGAGAGTCTCTCTTCAGCGAGTCCCGGTTCAGCCCGGGTCACGGCACCAGCGATTACAGCTGATAAAGTGATTAAGAGTTTCGTGCAGTGCCTAATGAACAACTTCTGAGGACGATGAGAAGCCAGATGGTGATTATGTCCTGAAACAGTTTTACTGGCAGATATAGTAACACACACTTGTTTTGCTTTGCAAATCCTGCGGGTCAATCCAGGTGACTGAGTCTGCTAATTGGGAAAAATAAAAGTTCTGAGTATTGCATGCTCTCGAATAGCAATGCTAATGCAGAGACTCATACTGTATTTCACAAGACGGGAATAAATGAGAGCAGAACGTGGAATAAAACAGTAATTTTTCAAGGTGTTTTGCCAAATAAATGAAACCACCAGCTGTAAATCAGCTCAGAAACGCAACTTTCAGAAACAGAAAACTCACAGTTGCATGTTGTTTTTATTATTTAATTTAATCATTATTATAATTTAAGTTTTACTTAATCCATGAATTAGATGTACATTTCGAACATAATTCAATCTGAATTCATAGCCTGTTGTAACATCCTTCTTTAAAAATGTATATATACACATGCACTACCAGTCAAAATTTTGAATAATTATGATTTTTTAAAATGTTTTTTAAAAGAAGTCTTCTAGAATGATCATTTTTATCAAGCTTGTATATTTAAGTTCAGTAATTTCACTTGCATGACAATTAATAGGTAATTTTCATTGCCATTTAAGTGAATTTACTGAATTTAAATATACAAGCTTGATAAAAATGATCATTCTAGAAGAAAATTTCAGATGGCACTTAGAGGCTTTTGCATCTGAACTCTTCATATATATATATATATATACTACCTGTCAAAACGAAGGGAGGGTCATGTGACACTGAAGACTGAGTAATGTTGCTGAAAATTATATCACTGGAATAAATTACATTTACATTACATTTGACTATATATATTTCCTTTTTTGTAACATAATTATATAGTGTAATTTAGATACATTTACTTGACTGGGACTCAAACATCAAACTAAATTGCAACTATTATCCAACACCTGGGCAAATGCTTTGGGAAACTATTGGAAACGCTGAGACTGGAAACTGGAACCAGGACATGATTACTCCGTTCTGTCCTATAATGAAAGTGGAGATTTTGGCACACAGACGTTCCAGAAACGGTTGCACAATTTGTTCGTTTCATAATCTCAATCAAGGGTTTTTCGAGTAACCAAGTGCACTACATCGAAATTATTTGATTACTGCTTCTGAAGAACTTATGGATCGCTAATAAGCTCGTTCAATGGACTGAACGTCCTGTATATGGAAATCAAAGCCAGTGGCAGATGATGATATTAATATGAAGATAAAGCATCATTAGGATTCAATTTTAAGCAGTTGGACAGAAATCCATCCAGCGGTGTGTGTGTGTGTGTTAGTAGAGTCCAGTCCTCATTAGAAGTGCATTATGCACGCCGGCGCTCAAACAGAACAGAACATGCAGCGATGGCGCGAATGACATCAGGACGCCACCATGATTATGAAAGTGTTGCTTTGGTCTGCAGAGGGACACTTTTGACCCAATAAACACGAACGTGCTCTACAGATGTGTGTAGTAGTTATAACAGCGAAATTTCACCCTTTTAGTTTTTAATCACTTTCAGTTTTCAGGCACAAAGACAAAGTTACACATCTATCTATAAATTACAGAAACATCTGTCTGTCTGTCTGTGTGTGTGTCTGTCTGTCTGTCTGTGTGTGTGTGTGTGTGTGTATGTCTGTTACTCGCATATCTCTCGAACCGTTAGTCCGATGGATTTCAAACTCGACAGGTGTCTCGCTACGGACACGATTAAGTGCAGTGCCAAGTTTGACGTTGTTTGGATGAGAAATGCAAAAGATATCGTTAAATATATCATTTTTAGAAGGTTGTGGTTTAAAAATAAACATTCTGACATAAACACTCTGTCAGCTACACTGTTTACTTCTGAATATTATAGTTTGGTTCCAGAACGTGATAAATCCATTTTGATTAATTTGAGTAAAAATGTGTTTTCTTTACCAAGAAAGTGGCAAGATGAAAACCACTATTTTCTGTTTCAAACTTTCACATAGCATCTTTAGGTTATAATAACATAAAAAATTCAAATCCAGATTTTGATTTTCAAAGATTTATTATAAAAATGGATTATTTTTCCCCCAAAATGCAATAAATTCATGACACTTTTTTTTCCCAAAATGCAATTAATCCATTGAATCAATATAAAAGTTATTTTTTATCATATTGAAACTGTTGAAATCAGCCATCGCTCAGAAATATCTCCTGAACTTTTTTGACGGCAATCAGCTCACAAAAACTGATTTTGCACGGGCACTTTGCACTGCTCCCTGAATCAACGCGCTTATTCATTTGTGGATGTAAACAATCTATAAGTCAGCTATGCTGTTTACTTCTGAATATTATATTTCATTCTGGTGCACTTAACGTTATCGCTACTGTGTAAATGCTATTCACCAACTAAACATATCCTTTTCAGTGCGTTCACAGTCTCTTTCACGGGCATCATTTGTAGTTGCCTATTCACAAACTGTTTCCTCAAGCATAGGGTTTTCTCTGAGTTCACTGTGTGCTTTCTACCATGCACAAATAAAAATGTCACTGAACTTTTGCTGTGCAATTGTAACAATGTGCACTCAAACACACCAAACCAACAATTACTAAAAACACTAAAAACAACTGATTTTGCACGGGCATTTTGCACTAGTATGAATAATTATAGAAACATTATGGTATGGTAATTCTATTTTGCGTACATGCGTTCTTCTTTTCCTAAACCCAAATGTCCCGTTCTTTACCAAAACCCAACTGTCCTGTTCTTTTCCTAAACCCAACCGTCTTCTTTTCCTAAACCCAACTGTCCTGTTCATCTTTTCCTAAACCCAACTGTCCCGTTCTTCTTTTCCTAAACCCAACTGTCCCGTTCTTCTTTTCCTAAACCCAACTGTCCTGTTCATCTTTTCCTAAACCCAACCGCCTTCTTTTCCTAAACCCAACTGTCCCGTTCTTCTTTTCCTAAACCCAACCGTCTTCTTTTCCTAAACCCAACTGTCCCGTTCTTCTTTTCCTAAACCCAACCGTCTTCTTTTCCTAAACCCAACCGTCTTCTTTTCCTAAACCCAACCGTCTTCTTTTCCTAAACCCAACTGTCCCGTTCTTCTTTTCCTAAACCCAACTGTCCCGTTCTTTTTATCCTAAACCCAACCGTCCCGTTCATCTTTTCCTAAACCCAACCGTCTTCTTTTCCTAAACCCAACTGTCCCGTTCTTCTTTTCCTAAACCCAACTGTCCCATTCATCTTTTCCTAAACCCAACTGTCCCGTTCATCTTTTCCTAAACCCAACCGTCCCGTTCTTCCTTTCCTAAACCCAACTGTCCCGTTCTTCTTTTCCTAAACCCAACTGTCCCGTTCATCTTTTCCTAAACCCAACCGTCCCGTTCTTTTTTTCCTAAACCCAACCGTCCCGTTCTTCTTTTCCTAAACCCAACTGTCCCGTTCTTCTTTTCCTAAACCCAACCGTCTCGTTGTTGTCCCGCGTGTCATGGAAATGTAAGCCCACCCACGACCTTTTCCTTAACTTAAGGGGCCGTGTTCATTTCACGAGAATCCATCCTTCCATATCACAGGAAGTTCCTGATGTTTGCTTTCTGGGGAAAATACTGTCATACTTCTGGCATGCCTGTGATCGACTTGCTTCGACCTATCAGAAGTTGACAATGTTTGGTCTGTGTGCGCTTTATAGCGCCTTTAGTGCCTATACGCCATTGGACTGATTTCACAAGTGCTTCACGACGCAATCATGCAGAGCATTCCCACAGCGTCATCTCGACGCAACGCGAGTCCCTTGAAAGGGAACTGCCATATATAGAGTTACCATACAGATCATTTGTTATTGCGTCATAATTTGATAATTTTGTTGCAATGGCTTACAGACAGAACAGGGAGGCTTTATCTGAATCGTTGAACTAAATTTACAAAAAAGAGAGAAGTAAACAGTCATTAATAAAATAAGAACAAATTAACAAATTGCAAACCATAACTCAAATAAATAGATTAGAATAAAGAGATACATGAGATTTTATATATATTATATATATATATTTAGGTATGAAATCCTACAGAAATTATAATGTAAAATAACTCTGGATAGCCTTCTTTGTAATAATAAAATACAGATTAATGCTTACAATTAAAGTCAAGAGCAGTGAGTGATTTTCTCTGTCTTTTGTTCTCTGATTAATATGACAGTCATCCGCAGGTTTATTAGGCTCCTGTCACTCTAAGAGCGTATGCACGGATACTGATACACATGCGTTCTCTCGACTACTTGCGTTCCAAAACTCACTATATTTACACGAATACTCGGCAAGACGGACATTTTGACATAATGTTGTATGTATTTGACCGTTTAAACACGAGAAGACACAAAAAAGTTAATTTGGTACTCGACAGCTGTTTGAGAGATCACTTAAATACTGATATTTCTGACAACACTAAAACCAAGATGGAAAATTGACATGTAATTAAATTACATAAATCTTAATTTTAGGTCTAAATATGTGGGTCGTAATGGAGCATAGCTTATTCCTCTTACCACAAGAACTCAAAAGACGATGGCGAGTTTAACACACGTCGCCTGAGATGAATGTGAAAAGATCTCAATCAGTATAAACGCACAATCTGAAAGGTGAAACGGCATAAACAGTGGCGTTTTGACACTCTCTTGAACTCAATCTTCTAGTGACGCACGCAACATCCAGCCTGCAGTCTGTAATCACACTGAAAATATCCGTAATTAAAGTCTCGTTACGAGACCATGCTTACGATGACTCATAGCTACATTTTCCAGTCTCAAACCAACAAAGATTCACAAGTCTATTGGGCACTTTGTTAATTAAATCGTTCTGCGGCTTCGGAGAATGACAAGCCCCCCACGCAGAAACACAAATATATGAACTAAACCACTTAGGATCCAATTAAGATTTACTAAAAACGGAAATTGAATACCAACAGTGCACGTCAAGTAGCTGACAAAATGCTTTAGCGTCCATATGTGCAATAAAGACAACATAATTCCAGATAACATGCGTCTTTGTTATATAAGACAATCTGCTGATGCTTTACTGTCTGTCTTTTAGAAGAAAGCATGCATTACAGAAGAACGGCTGGCAAACTCTTGTGGTGAGATCATTCGGCTTACAGAATGTCAAGGGACAAACTGGTATTATTAAAACTGATTGAAGCGAGTAAAATGGGTCTGTGAGGGGTTTATATCTGTGAAAAGTGTTAGTAGGAGCTTTTCTCAAGTGTCTGTATCTGTGGTAATCTGACATCAAGGTAAAGTATGAACTTGATGACCCGTGCATTGGCATCATGATTGCATCAAATGTCAATGTAACCTGGGGTTTCGTTCATACTCAGAATAACAGATCACCACTGGAACAAAACATGCATTTATGGGAGATTTCTGCAGCAAAACTCTGTCTCTCTCTCCCTATAATGTTCTGGTCATCTTTCATCATGAATATAAAAGAGATGTCTAAGAGAAAGCATTAAGAGAGATGCACACGAACACAAACCAGGACTGGACTTTCTTTGGAAACATGCTAATGTATTTGGATAATTGTGGACACTTCAGTCACACTTTGAAATGTATGAATGTCATTGCATTAGATACAAAATAGCACATACTTTTTCTTTTTTTTTTTAAATCTTGAAATAAAATAAACATTAACTGAAATAAAACTTAAACTTATTTGATTTCAGCTAGTCACCAAAGCAACATTTCTCATTTTTATTATAAATGTAATAAAATAACTAAAACTGACTATATAGACATATTATAAAAATCTAAGAATTACAAAAACACAACAAAATTATTAAACTAAAATTCTAATAATATTTGATTTTAAAAAATAAAATAAAAATATTAAAAATATATAATATTATCTCAAAGATAATAAAATAACACTGCTACAAACAAATGTTTATTTTTTTCAGAACTAATTTCAACATTTAAAAAAACATTAAAAAACTTACTTATGTGAAACATTTTACTTAAAAATGTGAATCTTAATGACTGAGTAAATAAATAAATAAATGACTGAAAAAAAATTGCCTGACTGAATAAATAAATTAATACATTAGAATTAGGGCTGTCAAAAGATTAATCGCGATTAATCACAACCAAAATAAAAGTTTGTGTTTAAATAATATATGTGTGTGTACTGTGCATAATTAAATTTGAATATATAAATACACACACATGCTTGTATATATTTAAGAAAAATGTGTAATTTATATATAAAAAAATTATATTTATATATAAAATAAATTATATATAAATATATACAGTATATGTATGCAAATATTTCTTAAATATATACATGCATGTGTGTGTATTTATATATACAAAATAATTATACACAGTACACACACATATATTATGTAAACACAAACTTTTATTTTGGATGCGATTAATCACGATTAATCTTTTGACAGCCCTAATTAGAATATAAATTACTGAATAAATAAATAAATAGATTAGACTTGCCTTGATTTATTATTTGATATTTATTAATTATTGGATTTGATTGTATATAATGCAAATATATTCATACATAAGTGTATATTCATACATTTGCCACTTTCTTTCTTTTGTGAACCGCTCCTCACCAATCCATTCATCCACCATTTGTCCATTTCTCCTCCATGCTTCTCTCATCCGCTTCTCTCTGCTCCAGATCAGATTCTAAAGGCAGGAGTGTGTGGTCTGCATCTCCTCATCTCCAGAGCTCGATAAAAACCCTTATGTAACGTAATCCTGCTGTCTAATTGGGCACACAGCTTCTCCATCCATCTTCCCTGTTGCTCTTTCCATCAAAGAAGCCTTTCGCATTCGGTTTACAACATTCCTGTAAAGCGAACACAGCAAACACTTCAAAATACTGCATTAATATCACGCTGAGAGCGCCGTTTGATGTAACACACATCAGCGAAAGCACACTGGATGCTTCAACACATGTGCTTCAAGTGCTTTACACGACTCTACGTTATGTAATATGCAAAACAAGAGGTAAAAAACACGAGAATGCATGAAATATTAGAACCACATCAGTTATTGATCAGTAGTTAACCATATTTCAGAGAGAATAATATACTGGTGTTGTGCCTAAATTCATTGAAGCATACTTTCAGGAGACATTACCAAAAAATATTGATTAAATTATTTTTTTTTATAGTACAGAACCAATTATCGGTGTTTATCCATTATGTGATGTAAGAAATAATTGTATTATTATGCATCCCTTCTAAAATATGTGATCAGAAATTATAATTAGATACAACTAGAAGCATAAATAAAACATGTATACTTGTTCAGTCAATACATTTTCATTATTTAAACGTAATGACACTTTACAATAAGGTCTCATAGGTCAATGCATTAACTATTTGAGCAATTGATTTGTTACAGAATTATTAATCTTTGTCAATGTTATGAAATTCAACTGTGCAGTGTTAGTTCATGTTAGCTCAGGTGCATTACATAAGATGCAATGTTAAAATTAACTTTAACTAAGATTAATAAATGCTATAAAAGTTGTTTTTTTTCATAGTTAGTTTATGCTAACTAATGTAGTTGACTAACAAATGTAACCAATGTAATATATGATAATTTTTTTTAAAGGGGTGGTTGAATATGATTTGACTTTTCTAACTGTAGTTAGTGTGTAATGTTGCTGTTTGAGCATAAACAACATCTGCAAAGTTACGACGCTCAAAGTTCAAAGCAAAGGGAGATATTTGCTTTTAAAGAAATTGCTTTTTAAGGACTACAACAAACGGTTGGTAGAGACTACACCACATTCCTCCCGGGTTAGTGACATCACCAACCCTAGAATTTACATAAACCCCGCCCCCTGAACACGATTTATAGATTATCAAGACAGAATATGCTAATCAATGACTAGAAGATAACTCCACATCAGCTTCATAAATTCATCGACTAACCATTCAGAAATGTCCTGTTGCTTCTACATGTGTCACTTCTTCTAGAGTCTCTCCATCATTGTCTGAATCTGGTTTGGACATAAAAGCCTAAAAGCTTTTGAAATTTTCAGTGCATGTGTGTGTGAGGTAAAAGGACAAGCTCCGCCCCCTGTGCGGGAACAGCAGCTCATTTGCATTTAAAGGGACAGACACAAAACGGTGCGTTTTTGCTCACCCTCAAAAAGTGACAATTTTAACATGCTATATAAAAATATCTGTGGGGTATTTTGAGCTAAAACTTCACACACACACTCTGGGGACATCAGAGACACTCTTACATCTTGTAAAAAGGGCATTATACCACCCCTTTAAAAACTTAGGGTTATACCTTGTAATTTAATTTCTTTTTAAAAACAAATCTGAACGTGAGCATGTTATAAAATATTACATATACTTTATGTAAAACGCATATACTGTAGACAACAGATGAAAAATTACAAGAAACAAATCTACCCACATTATAATATAAAGACATTCATCCAGTATCAGATGAATGATCACGTCCAGAGGAAAAATGAAGACAAAAAGCTGGTGCACTTTCTGACTCACATGCATTTTAGGGTTAAAAAAAGTGCATGATTTGTTCTTGAGTTGAATGATAATGGTGCAAATTAAGCATTATGTCATACTTTAGATCAAAATTGCTGATAAATGTTGCATGTGATGCATAAGAACACAAGCAGAATGGCCAAACACACACACACTAAATCACACTGCCAAGGCTTTTTAGGTCAACAAGAACAAAGACAAAGGCTTTATCACACATACTGGAATAACCTTATGATATGAGAGATTTCACTGGAGGCAAATGTGCTTAATATTATAATATTATAAAAAATATCAACAAGTTAAATTTGTCTCCTGCAGAATGCATAAACCAACTTAGGAAGAGACTGATAACACTTTACAATAAGGTGTGTTAACATTAGTAAATGCAACAGTAGTTAAATGCATGGATTAATACTAAACTACTTACTATTAAATGCAATAAAATATTATTGTTAGTTCATGATAACTAATGCATTAACAATAACTAATGCATGTCAACCAACCTTATTGTATAGTGTAACAAGTGGAATGAAGTTACCATGCAGAGATATTGTTTAATACTGTATTTTACGTCAATACAACAACAAAACTCCTCAACATCATCATGTGAATCTGTGGATTCTTCTTGACCGTCTAAAGTCCTCAAGGCTTCTTCTACTGTGTTCGTGGTGTCCGTGCGCATAAACAGCTGACGACGTGTCACACACACAGCATGTGATAGGGTTAATACACACTTTTGCCAGAGAGATTTCAGTCGGTGTTTTCCTCTATGAGTTGACAGACAGGAAGACTCCAGAGGGCCTACTTTAAAATCTTGTTTTCATTTATCATTTTGAAGATCAAGAACACATGGCTGAATAGAAGAGCAGATGCGTTCGGTGGATGGAGAGACGAACGTGTGATATTCAAGTCTCCTTCATTTATACAGCGCTTTTAACATTATAGATTGTTTCAAAGCAGCTTTACAGTGATAATAGGAAATTACAGTAACAGAGATTGTTTTGGCTTTACAGCAGCTCTAGAATAAAGTTATTGTCCAGATAAAGTTAGTTTTGATTGATTCACTTCCGTTGCAACAATCATTAGTTATTAATTTGGGGGCCGCTTACGCGGCATCGTTTTAACAGAAAATAGAAATCTTTTAATGCGTTCTGGCCGTACTTTTGCACGACAACAGTGTTTGGAGAACGCAAACTTTGAAATAAGTTCCTAGATGCGAGTTTTGAAAAACGTTATCATCTCCGTGTACACTTCAAAAACGTGAATCTGCAAAAACGGTGATGGCGTGCACATGCATATTACTACGTCTCCAGATAGCAAACGGACCAGCTTGTGCACAAGGTTAAAGCTGTGTGTGTGTGTGTGTGTGTGTGTGTGTGTGTGAGAGGTTAAAGCGCAAGCAGACCATCTACGGGACAAGCTGGATTCCACCATATCTTTATGTACACAATAATAATCTTTTATATTGTCATCCTTTTATTTTTAATGTTTGGCTAGTTTGGGCGTCCCTGTGTGTGTAATAAGCAGAGTGTGTGTGTGTAATAAGCAGAGTGTGAGGGCCTTGTGGACCCGCCTATAGACGAATCCGGCGAAACTACCGGAAGTAAGCGGGCGCCATTACTGAGCTGTTGCTGGGTAGCGTTGCGCCATTGCCTCCTATTGGTTTGGTTGCGTCCACTGGAATAAACAGCCCGCGATTTACGACTGTCACTAACGTTACATCTACAACTTTACTATTCTTCCTCTGCAGAGTTATTTGAACAGTATAAGTGTTGTTAATGGTCTGTGAAAATCGGACAGGTCCTTTAAGAACTATGTATTTATCATCTGGTAGAGTGTGCATTATTTGACCAACCCATACGGAGCTCAGATAATTTTTTTGACCCTCTATCAGTAACCTGTAGTTGGCATTTTGTTGATCATCGGATGCCAGGCGAAGGAGAAAATACTCTTGAATACCTTTAAAACAACCGAAGGGGCGCGTTGGGGCAGTAGTAACATTACTGTATTTGCTTGACTGTGACTCTCACTCTGAGAACCAACAACGCTAGCAGTTAGCTGTACCTTACCCTTTCCTTTTGAAATGTGAAAATGAGATAAATAATGGTCACAAATGAAAAACATGAATTCGTTTATTTGATATCATTCATTTATTTATTGTTGCCAAATGGACAGATATTTTAATAGTTTCCTCGTTAGCTTGCCTAGCTAGCATAGTTATTGCCAAGCTATTTTCATAAATAATCTGTAAGATCGTTTGTTCCTTCATCTGTGACTGGAGGCCACTGTGTAACATCATCAACCCAACAAGTCATACTGCCTGGCTGTAGCTGTCATCGAGGGTGCGTTTGCGTTATCACGGAGGTTTGTTTACATACTAGTAACAGCTCAGTAATGGCGTCGCCACAAGATGGCAGCCTACACAGAACGCTCGTCGGATTCGTCTATAGGCTCATATTACTAACGCGCTTTTTAAATAACAAAAAAAAATATTGCGGTCTATTTCACTTCCTCAAAATAGCAACGGTCCATCAATGCGCCTGAACACACACTCGTTCTCAGACCAGCAGCTCATGGGCATACAAATGGGCGCAAATGCATTTGCTATTTAAACAACGTGGCGCAGGACATGAAAATGAGGTGTATGAGGGCCCCAGTCTTTTTCACCGCAACTTCACCGTTTAGTCAGAGGGTATGAACGATTGTTTTCCATATCCATTTTCTTGAAAAGGGGCTTAACTTGTCAAACAGTGGTGGATTTTTCTGGACCTCGGTAATTAACTATTCAACAATTTTAAAAGCGCGAGCCCATTAAATTCGAGTGGATTCTGATTGGCTGTCAGTGCTTTATCGTTCGACAGCTGGAAAAAAAAATCGTTGTGAAAGGGATCCCAATGATAGCGTTCCTTATATCTTTATTGTTATAGTTGTGGTGTGAACTCTGATATTCTTTAATGATTCATAGAAACGATTTTTAGAAACTATACCTTGATCGTTATCTTTATAGCTATCGTCCTTGGTGTGAAAGGGCCTTTAGTCACAACTTCTAGCTACTGGAGTGCCTCAGGGCTCGGTGCTGGGACCGATTCTCTTCTCCATCTACATGACATAACTAAGATCTGTCATTCAGACACATGGCTGTTCCTATCACTGCTACGCTGATGACACTCAACTCTACCTCTCATTTCAGCCGGATGATCCGACAGTCGCTGCTCGCATCTCAGCCTCTCTCACAGACGTTTCTTGCTGGATGAAGGACCACCACATTCAACTCAACCTTGTCGTTGTGGTTTCGGCCAACGCAACACTTTATCACAGCTTCTCCATTCAGCTTGGCTCATCAATCCATTACTCCTTTCAGGACAGCCAGGAGCCTTGGAGATGTGATTGATGATCAGTTAAACTTCACAGACCACATTGCTAGAACTGCCCGGTCCTGCAGATTTGCCTTATATAACATCAGGCATTTCCTATCAGATCATGCTAAACAACTCCTTGTTTAAGCTCTTGTTCTCTCCAGGCTGGACTATTGTAATGCTCTCCTGGCAGGCCTTGCATGTACTGTCAAACCTCTGCAACTGATCCAGAATGAGCCAAAGATCACGTATGTCACACCTCTCTTTATAAGTTTTAGGGCAGCCCCCCAAAAGTCGACTAGAAGAGGCTTGGTCGACCAAAATTTTTATTAGCCAGTTAGTCGCAGAAAAAATGTTTGATGATCACTTATGTAAACCTTTAATGCAAACTGTAAAGGTTCTACTTTTATTTCTGTAAACTCACAATAACAACAAAATATTGTGCTTTTGTAAAATGATGAAAACAATCAGGATGCGTTTTCTGCCGCCCCGGTCTCCGAAACTCAGTGTATGCTTTCCTCACAGACATGAGGAATATATCTATAGAAAGCTTGAAATGTCTACGTTTAATTGAACCAATTCAAATAGAAAATATATATTCTCAGATTATGTAATCTGTATGAAACGTGCATATAGGCGCATCCACTACTGCGAGCCAGCCTTGTTGACGTCATCTCTGCAGCCGAAAACACAGAAAACATTATCAATAAAATGTTAATGACACTAATATAAAAATATAAAATGACAGTCTGCCATTCGTATTCAATACGATTTCCGGTGCGCAGTGGCAAGCATTATGCATGCGTTTGAGCGCTGATGTATTATATAGGGAATTAAAGGCTC
The DNA here is from genome assembly GCA_022828995.1 of Vimba vimba. Taxonomy (NCBI): domain Eukaryota; kingdom Metazoa; phylum Chordata; class Actinopteri; order Cypriniformes; family Leuciscidae; genus Vimba; species Vimba vimba. The sequence goes on along the minus strand of CM040831.1, from coordinate 2,212,860 downwards.
ATTATTATGATTTATATACATATATATATATATATATATATATATATATATTAAACATTTTCCACAAATGTCTGGAAATTGCGACCACATATTCATAAAACTATAAGAGCACTGATATGAGCGTCACACATCATCGGCCAGCTGTTCCTGGAATCACTGTAAGCCAGAAATGTTTCATTTATTCACACATTCAGAGCCGAGCTCTCATTTCTTCTTCTGTGAGGCAATCAGTGGCGGCTCTTCATCAACATTCAGGCATTTGAGGTCAGCACTGATCTCATCGCTTTTCTTGTTCTTTTTTTGGAGTAAGCTAGTCTTTCAAAATGTTTTATTAACTCTTTAAAGACTGCATGAAATGGCTTGATGAGCACATGTGTGGATGTAGGTCCTATTAAAAAAAAATGACATTGGTAAATGACACATATCAGACGCCTCTGCCATTTTGTTCTGTGCTGATGGCCTCAAATAAATTAGAGAGCTGTGATGTTCAACTGTTTGAATTTGGGGGAAAAGATCTAACTGTGATTTTTCTTTTAAAAATTAAAAACTTAAATGCGCTTTAAAATGCGATTAAAAACATTCCAGGTTTGCTCTGCTTGTTCATAGGAATGCACAAGTTGGCCAGAATTTCAATATATATATAAAATATATAAAATATCAAAAAGGCTATAAAATATTATATTATCTTATTATTATTATTTATAATAATAAATACAAATATAATAATATAAAAAATATAAAACAAATTAGTAAATATAATAATAATTATATTATTACTTCTGACCATTACTATTGTAATATTGAACTAAAATAAATGTTTTAAGTATTTCAAAAAAAATTATATAATAATCATAATAATTTTTAACTGTACAAAGTACAATACTAATATTTCTAGCATTCTTAATTTCTTCATTTTATTATTAATATAATTAAATAATAATAAATATAATTACTAAACAAAAACAAAAAGAATCATTACTATTATAATAGTTCACCGAAAAATAAAAAAGTATTTAAGAAAAGTAATATAATATTAATACAAAAAAAATTTACATAACTGTAAAATTCCAAAAGTAATATTTATGGCTGTCTTAAAGCTAGGGTAGGTAATCCTGTTCAGAAACATTTTTTTATATTCTGGGTGAAATGGTCCTTCTATTCTGATAGTAGTCAATACATTATGTGTTCAGAAAAAGGAATGAAAAAAATCTGACCTCTGTAGCAGCTGTAGGACAGTAAAAACTCTGACCAATCACTGCCATTCGGTGCGAATGTAAAGAACCAATCAGATGCCTTCATGTCTCGTGCCCGAGCACCACTGCGTGCACAGCCCTGCTTGCACTAATCACGTCACCGTTTCCGGAAAGCTCACTACACCGTTTTAGCTCACTACACCGAGTAAGCAGGATTTTGCGGCACAATGGCAGATAAAATGCAGCCAAAACTACCAATACCAGCTTTGCTTGTAACTGCTCGCCCTGACAAAAAGGCTAAAAAAAGAAAGTCTGAGGCAGAAAAGGCTGCAACGAAACTGGCACTTGATAAAGCCAGAGGACAAACTCGGGTCAACATTGGTTCAGCATTTGAACGGTGGAGACAACTAAGGAAGCTGAAGGGCCTAAAAAGCGATGCCGAGGTTGCGGTCTTTCTGCTGGACAGGTAATTATTTGTTTTGCTTCGGGGGGATTTGTTATTTCCATGATATATGTTACGTTAGGCAACGTAGTTACTGTTGTAGCTTGTATTAGCCCAAAACGTTAAATTTTTACATTTAATTTAGCAGACGCTTTTATCCAAAGAGACGTAGCTACATTTCCGAGTTCATACAACACCAAACGTGTAACGTTAGCCTGAAAGCTGCGAGTAACATTACTAACAATAGCCATGTTTTTTTATTTTTTTATTGCATTCATTGTAATAATAATATAGTTTACTTACAGGTGAATGAGACATGACGTAGTTTGGTTGATGCCCATAATGTGCTGAAGTACTCGGCTTTCCTGTGACCTGCAGCTGACTCCAAATGTGGATGCGCGTTCATGTTTGTGGGGGGGGCGTAGCTTTGGACGGAGCACTGACAGGAGGGGGCGGAGCTTAGAAGAGGTGCCACTTTCAAATCTGGCTAGCTCTCCAACATTACCTACTATAGCTTTAATTTCTTCATTTTCAAACGTTAAATCATCAAACTTTTATTTTGGCGTTTGTCGTTAGAAGATGGACGGCATGTGTTGCATGTTTACAAACTGACATTAAAGCGACTCAAACTCAGAGCAGCATTTACTGTAAAAAATTATTGTTGGTTTAACTTTAAAAAAGTAAATTACCTGGTTGCCTTAAAATGTTGAGTTCATTCAAATTAAAAATTTTTGTTAATACAAAAAAGGAGATTGGTTTAATCAACAGAATCTAAAAATATTACGTTATCTGAACCACATTAATTATCTAAGTTGATTTGACAAAAGAAAAAAAGTTGTGATAACAAATCACAGATCATGAGCTGCTCACATGTAAATGAACACAAGTTTCACTCTGAAACACACAATGCATATATTTATTTCAATCACAGCCTTTGGGATGATAATAACACCAAGCCATTTTATGGCTGTCAAATTAAAATTAAATGAAGAATTAATCGATTTTAAAATAAAAATCCACATTCTAATGCAAAAAGGTGCATTCGAATTTTAGGTGTGTGTCATGCGGCCTTTTCAGATTAAATGCAGCCCTAATAAGGACCCTTAGAAATCCACTTATAATTGTATACAGTACAGTACAAATTATATATTCTTTTTTAAATCCCTTTCACTTAAATTGATCCAAATTGATCCCAGCATGAGATTTTCCAAGCGTCTCTTCCATGACGCAGTTTCATGCCCACGTTAGGCTGATTCAGGCTGAGGTTTGGTAGAAAATGCATCCAGAAATGGCAACCTCTTCGCATCTACTGAGATGACGGCATCCAAGAAATCAATTATGCCTCTATCAGTCAAATAAAGAGGAGTAAAGTGCCAATTAAAACTTCATGCCGCTGGCTGGCCATGATTTCTACCATAGAGAAGGGAATAAAATGGAAAATATGAAGTTAAATATAGACGCCATAGAAGTAAAATCTGACTCACTTACTGAAATGCAAATATATATATACAGTACCAGTCAAAAGTTTGGAAACATTACTATTTTTAATGCTTTTGCAAGAAGTCTCTTATGCTCATCAAGCCTGCAGTTAAAAACAAAAAAAACACAAAAAAACAGTAATATTATGAAATATTATTACAATTTAAAATAATGGTTCTCTTTTTTAATATACTTTAAAATGTAATTTATTTTTGTAATGCAAAGCTGAATTTTCATCAGCAAGTACTCCAGTCTTTGGTGTCTTATGATCCTTCAGAAATCATTCTAATATGATGATTTGATACTCAGTTATTATCAATGATGGAAACAGTTGTGCTGTTTAATATATTTTTTTGAAATACTTTTTTCAGGATTCATTGATGAGTAAAACGTTAACAGCATTTATTCATAAAAACAGCATTTATTCAAAATAAAAACATTTCTAACAATATAAATCGTTACCATCACCTTTTATCAATTTAACGCATCCTTGTTGAATTAAAGTACTAATTTCTTAAAAAAAAAATAGTTATTGTTCCCAAACTTTTGAACGGTAGTGTATATTGTTACAAAAGATTTCTATTCTAAATAAATACAGTTCTTTTTAACTTTTTATTCATCAAATTTTCCTGAAAAAAGTATCTCAGGTTATAAAAAAATATATTAAACAGCACAACTGTTTCCAACATTGATCATAAATCATCATATTAGAATGATTTCTGAAGGATCATAAGACACCAAAGACTGGAGTACTTGCTGATGAAAATTCAGCTTTGCATCACAAAAATAAATTACATTTTAAAGTATATTAAAAAAGAGAACCATTATTTTAAATTGTAATAATATTTCATAATATTACTGTTTTTTTTTTTGTTTGTTTTTTGTTTTTAACTGCAGGCTTGATGAGCATAAGAGACTTCTTTCAAAAGCATTAAAAATAGTACTGTTTCCAAACTTTTGACTGGTACTGTATATATATATATATATATATACAGTATATATAAAGTTTAGGTTGATTTTTAATGTTTTAAAAGAATTCTCTTTTGCTCACCAAGGCTGCATTTATTTGAAAATACAAAAAAATAATAATAATAATATTGTGAAATATTATTACAATTTAAAATAACTGTTTTCTATTTTAATATATTTTAAAGTGTAATTTATTCCTGTGATCAAAGCTGAATTTTCAGCATCATTACTCCAGTCTTCAGTGTCACATGATCCTACAGAAATCACTCTAATAAGAAATGTTTATTATTATTATCAATGTTGAAATCTGTTATGTAAAAAAAAAAAAAAAAAAAAAAAAAGATTAAAGAAATTCAGGATTCTTTGATGAATAAAAAGTTCAAAAGAACAGCATTTATCAGAAATAGAAAGATTTTGAAACATTATACACTACCGTTCAAAAGTTTATTCAGCAAGGATGCATTAAATTGATCAAAGGTTACAGTCAAGACATTTATAATGTTACAAAATAACTTTCTACTCATCAAAGAATCCTGAAAAAAGGGGTAGATAACTGTTTTCAACACTGATAATAATCATAAATGTTTCTTGAGCATCAAATCATCATATTAGAGTGATTTCTGAAGGATCATGTGACACTGAAGACTGGAGTAATGATGCTGAAAATTCAGCTTTGATCACAGGAATAAATTACACTTTACTGTATATTCACATAGAAAACAGTTATTTTAAATTGTTATAATATTTAACAATATTTCTTTTTCTTTTTTTATCAAATAAATGCAGCCTTGGTGTGAAAAAAATAAAATAAACAAACACAATCTGTGATCTCTGTGTTTCTGGTACAGCCAGACGTCCTTTCCTAAAGACTCATTATTTCTCAAACGAGATCCTGACTGATGGTGTCGGAGGAAGGAAAGAGGGATGATAAACGGATGTGGAAGTCCTGCAGTTCTGTGGCCCACACGAGAAGCACAGCAGAAGTCTCACACACACACACACACACACGGCGAGGGTTTGGAGACAGTGGAGCCGCCGAGACGTGAGACACGAGCCAGACTGTATCAGGACGCTACTATAACAGGCACACGTCGTATTATTAGCACACTTCCACACCAGAGCTTTAGCTGTACACACACACTTGACGTCACCGCTTTCTCGGTTGTGTGAAAGCGTCTGCTTGAGAAGATGCTGTGATACATGTTTAACCATTTAAATGTTTAATTCATGTCACTTGCATACATTTAATACTCTCATATGCTTTTAGAAGCCAATAATACAATACAATATAATAAAATGTACAATATACTTGAAACTTTTTGGTTTACTATTTTTAGTCCACATCCCATTACCATTGCTTTGTATATTTGATAACATTTATTTAAAAAATATTTTTAGAAAAATATTTAATCAACATTTTTACATTTTCTTTATGAAGAATAAAGAATAAATATTAAATATTAAAATATTTTTCTTTTTGGTTTACTATTTTTAGTCCACTTCACAAAATTTATTTTTTATATTTATTTTAAATATATATATTTGTAAATTTTTAATCAACATTTTTACATTTTATTTATTAAGACATTTCAGAATCATACAATAAAAGATACAAAAAAAGGTTTAAACAAATATTTTTAAATATAACAATATTTTTCTTTTGGGTTTACTACTGTTCCTTTTGGTATATATATATATATGGTATGATATGATATATTTATATACACATTATTTATTTATTATTTATTGATTTATTTATTATTTTGATATTTATTTCCATCAAATGTTACATTTTCTTTAAAGGGACAATGTGTAGTTTTTTAGGTATTTTATTATCTAAAATCAATATTTTTATTCTTAAATATGTCCTCAATGGTGTACAAATACCTCTGCCAGCGTCACGTGACTGAAGCCAGCAGAAGCGGATGAGCAGAGCAGTGAGAGGCGCTTGTCGAAAAAGTCCAAAGTAGACCGTAAAAACGAAACGTGACCAGAGATTACAAAAAACAAGGGTTAATGTCGGGATAGCTTTTTCCAGGTGGAAAGAGCTAATGCAGGAGAAAGCTTTCAAAAGAGACGCTGAAGTTGCCTGCTTTCTTCTCGACAGGTAAGTCAATGTTTCGGTCTTAATTACAAGCTTTTTTTCATTGCTTGGTTGTGTACTTTATTATATAGACAGACAGTAGAACTCGATGAAGTGATATTAAAAGACATCCTGTCATAGCTTGATGGTACGTAACGGCTACCGTAGATGCAACACGCATTTGAAAAAGCGAGGCGCTGGAGAGCAATATTCGCTTGAATGCAAATTACAACTTCACCACTAGATGGGAGAAATTCCTACACATTGTCCCTTTAAAAAATAATAATTAGGAATCATACAATATAATGCACAAAAAAAGCTTTGTAAACAAATATTGCATATGAATATAATATTATCACATAAATATTTTAAAAATTACTTTTTTTTTTTTTTGGTTTACTATTTTTAGCCCACTTCCCAATAACACTGCTTTTGTATAATTTTATACAATGTATTCTTTATTTTACAATTATTATTATAATATTTTTATCAAATGTTACATTTTCTTTATAAAGAAATTTTGGAACAATAAAAGTGTTTGTAAACAAATATTGCACAGGGGTAGAATTCCATTAATATTTTTAAATATTAATCCCATTAACCACAAAGCTGGTCAGTGTAACCCTGCACACACACTCATTTTCCATATGTTTTAATAGTTTATTGCGTTAACTTGTTTGGGGCCCGCCACCCAAACAGAGGGTTTTCAAAGCTAACACACACGGACTAAGAGCCACAAAACATTTAAAAATGCACAATGATCCCAAATAATCATAATTAGATTATGCAATGATCACAATGTGCCCTGTTTCTGCATATGCCAGCATGAGGAACAGAACAACTGCTAATCTCAGGCAGGATCTGTGTGGAACTGAAAGGTCACGGTGAAGGAGAGGACATCTCGATCCCCTTCACACACTCTTTCTACTCCAGCGGGAGAACACAGGGACACAGTGTGTTCCCGCTCGGAGGGAAAATGAACCTGAATGTCCATGTTTTTCCACGGCTCGCACCTTCAGTTCCCTCAGCGCTAACAAAGTCTGGCACACGATTCCTCACGTCGTGCAGATCCATAAACTTAGTTATGCATTGAATATTTTTAGGAATTTTAAGATTAAAATAGAAGTTGAAATATGATCATTTTATAATTGCAGGTGTAATTTTACATGGTCTGATTTGTAATTAATTTGTTTAACATTTACACTACCAGTCAAAGGGAACATTTCTTATTATTATCAATGTTGAACTGAAAAATATGATTCGTTGCATTTAATCAATTTTTTTATGGTAAGTGCACACAACTGATTTTAGCTTAATCAATTTTAGTTCAACTTAATGCATTTGTTTAAATGTAGCTAAAATCAATTGTGTGCAACCACTTACCATAAAAAAAATTATTAAATTCAACGAATCTTTTTTTTCAGTGTGTTTTTGCTGCTTCATATTTTTGTAGAAACCGTCGATATGCGCTACTATTCAAAAGTTTGGCGTAGTACGATTTTTTAAAAAGAAATTTGCACATTTATTCAGCAAAGATGCATTAAATAGATCAAAAGTGACATTTATAATGTTACAAAAGATTATATTTCAAATAAATGCTGTTCTTTTGAACTTTCTATTCATCAAAGAATCCTGAAAAATAAAATGCATCACGGTTTCCACAGAAATATGAACTGTTTTCAACACTGATAATAATCATAAATGTTTCTTGAGCATCAAATCATCATATTAGAGTGATTTCTGAAGGATCATGTGACACTGAAGACTGGAGTAATGATGCTGAAAATTCAGCTTTGATCACAGGAATAAATTACACTTTACTGTATATTCACATAGAAAACAGTTATTTTGAATTAAAATAATATTTCACAATATTACTGTTTTTACTGTGTTTTTAATCAAACAAATGCAGCCATGGTGAGCAGAAGAGACTTTTTTTTTTTTTTTTTTTTAACATTAATTACTCCAAACTTTTCACTGGTAGTGCATCATTTATAATGTATTTTTAAATATTTAAAATAAATGTTTAAATTTTTCAAATGTAGATTTTTTTCATCAAACATAAAATTTTCATTGTAAAGAAATTTTGGAACAATAGTTGTTAGAACAATATACAGTTATTCAAATTATGGCTGACATAAAAGAGGTTTGCAATTTTTTTTTTTTTTTTGCTGAAAATAAACCAATCGGAGGTTCCCTCTGATTAGTTTGTTATTTTCAGCAAAAATAAATAAAAAATAAAATTGCAAACCTCATTTATGCTACATCATTTCAAGTGACAATGATAATAAGCAGAACCAAAAGATACAGAAAAGCTAATTTTGTACAAAGTTTGCAAAGCATAAACATTAATTATGTAAGGTACAACACGGGCATTAGTTTAAAAAACAAAATCCTTGTTTTTTTTTATTGTCAGTGTAAAGTATAGAGTAGCTCCTGCATGACCTCTCGCTGCAAGCCTCTCACACACATTTCCTCTGAAATAACAGCGTTTCGGCACTCATTTCTTTAAAAGGAACCCTAATGTTTGCTTGAGAGTGCTGAAGGCTGTAACTAAAAAAGAAATGGCCAAAACTTCTTAAGGACTAAACACTCTAAATGGTGTGCACTTATAAAGCAGCGTGAAAGCAGGGAAAGTGCTAAAAGAAGAAAAACAACGAACAGGTACAGATGAGTGTTGGGAAAGAGGTCCATTGAAAGCTCACAGACACACTGTGGTTAAGTGTGTCTGAGTGAGTGTGTGTGTGTGTGTGTGTGTGGGAGGTGTGTGTGTGTGTTTCTGGTTAAACCAAGAACACCATTTGCAAACCTGCATCTATTAAAGATCTGCTGGTCTAAACATCTGACCCAAGATCAGCTCTTAAATCACAACTCACTGTGTTCAATACAAGCTCAGCTGAATCCACAGCATTTGTGACAATGCACACAATTATCAAAAAAAAAAAAAAAAGCAAAGTTACAGAGGAATTGAAAATGTAAGCAATGAATATGAATGTGGCCAATTCTTGGAGGAATCACGTTTATTATTTTATAAAATCTCTTTAATACTATTAAAATGTGTTATTTGAGCTGCACAGCTGTTTAAATCATCAATACATACATTTTGCTAAACTATTTCTTGTTTTACATTAAAAGTAGGTCTAAAATTCTACAATTGCATTTTTATGAGAGCAGTAACTGTAAAGGTGGGTTATTAATGTAATATTATTTCTATGTTCAGACGAGTGAATGGGTTAACTTACCAGTTAACTTTATTTAGTGATTTTAGACTTGGGCTTTAAAAGCATTTTTTTTAGAATGTAATGTTTACATTTGAACTTGAATTTATAGCACAGATAAATTCTTACATATTGTGTATTGCCATTCAGCCCCTTCAAAATATGAGATATGATTTTTGGTTCATATCACCTAGCATAGAAAAGGTGAATAAGTGACTTGTGTTGTGTATATATATATATATATACATAGTATATATAAAAATTACAAAAACAAGCAACAAAATTACTCAAATTAAAATGAAAACATAAAAATAAAAACTAATTAAAAAAGCTATAGTAATAGTTTCTCTCTTAAACTAAAATAACACTGGTTAAGAGCTGAATGATTCTGGATAAATTGAGAATCGTAATTTATTTTTATTTTTTTCAAACTGAGATCTCGATTTTCCCACGATTCTAAACAAACAGCAAAAAAAAAAAAAAAAAAAAAATTCCTAGAGGTTCTGACGAATGGAAATTGCTGCAGTCTATTTAAAACCGTGTTAAAATCGTTTTGAGTGAATGATTCAGTGACTCATAAATTCTTCACTTGTTTCATTACTGGATGAATCAGCATTTTTTGCATGAATCTCTTGAATGAATGATTCAGTGACAAATACATTTTTAACAGTCACTTGTCGCCACCTACTGGTGTAACGATGCCATCGATCCAATCGTCATTTGAAGCGTTACAAGTTTACTTTCAATAGGGGATTTTGATCGCTCTATTTTGATTGCTACCGTAGAAATCAGTGTTTATATCCAAACTATAATCATTTAGTGTGGTTGACTGTTTTGAAAAGACTGTTTGTGAAGCTGTTTCATATCTATACATGACGACGGCTCTCTCTGGCTCAGCGGCTAATAATGTTCCGGTGTTTACAGGCGAGTCGTTGTCATTTAGGAATGAGATCGCATGGGTGTTTGCATCGAGATCGTAATATTTTAATGATTAATCTGGCAGCGATAGTTAACACACATATTTTCCTAAAACAGTGAGTATTGTAACATTGTAACAGATTGGCTCCATTCACTTCCATTGCAACTTTTGAGTTTAGCTTGGAGTGAGAATTATGGGTGGGGGGGGGGGTGTGGGGCGACTGGGGGGGATGTAAAAAAAAAAATCTTGCATCACAATAAGTGTACTGTGATTGTCAAAACTTTTTAGTGACAACATGTTACAATGTTTACATGGTACAATTTCTGGTAAGCTACGTTTTTATATTATTGCCTGACACAAATTTCACGATTTCAATTCAATTCAATTCTTGTGATTTGATTTAATATTGACTAATTTGGATAAATATTAGATAGACCTTAATTTTTCTCAAGAAAAAAAAAATCTCATCTAATGTTGTAAACATACAGAGAGCCCTATCAGCTGGTCGTATTTTTTAAGGTTAAAAATAACTCAAATTAAATATAATGCGTTTTTTTATTATAATAACAACTTTATTTAATGATATAAGTAAAAATATAATAAATATGTAATATAGTACACATATTTTGCCAAATACTCTCTATTGCTCTTTTTTAGCTAACTTTTTTTTTTAGCTAACTAACGTGCTATAGCCTATATTGTGGTCATTAAATGGCTTTCCTGAGGTAAATGTTATGCGACATAATTGTTCTCCAGATGTTTTATTGACCTCTTTCCGCGGTTGAAAAACACTGATTGATCAATATTATGTATGAGGAATATACATTTCGGTAAGTTGTACTGTATCTTTCAACATTGTTCATTCGTGTTTATTTACTAGCTAGAGAGATGATCGGTTCACGTGCCGCTAGCGATCTGTCGCGTCACATTTACAAGCGCCAAAACGGTATTTATTGTTTGAATTTCGTACTAAAATTGACAGAATCTGAGAGCTGAGATTTTTTTTTATATCATAAGTAACCTGCTCTGTCTAGTCTGTCGGTCTCCGTGTCCTCTTTGCTGCGCGATTTTTCTGTGCGTGAGAAAATGTGGCGTGAGAGCGTGTGGAAAGAGTTGGCGGCTCTGACACTGTAAGTGCTCATTATAACCCAAACTGAAGCTTTTTTTAAAGAAAAGGAGTGGAAATGGATTTGTGGTAATCAACATTTTCCCAGACAGCAACATAGTGTCGGCCCAGATCCGGCCCACATCTGGTACGCACTGAATCCACATGTGCCAGATGTGGGCCGGATCTGGGCCGACACTAAGTTGCTGTCTGATTTGCCACATGTATGCAGTCAATTGAGATTAACTCGAATTGAACCCGGAAGATTCCTTTAAAAGCATCCCACTTGTACACGCTTTTAGGATAACTGGGTCATGCTAACCAGCCCAAAACTGACCACCTCTCCTACATCTGTCTCACGCAGATCCTGGATCAGACTTTGAAAAATGAATAACTCCCTTAGCAGCACAACCTGACAGCAAAACAACCAGTCTTGTCCATAAACCCGATCCATCAGGGAAAAGGGACAAAGAAGCCACCCAGAGAGAGTGATTCTGATAATACGCAGCTTAAAGATTAGTCGAGTCCCACAATGCACCTGGCACACAGATCTGTATTATCCACAATGACAGCCCAGCTCAGCATGACAGATGACTCATATTCACAGATAATAAAGTCATTTCAGAGATGCAGTGAAGTAGAGGAAGGAAAATCTCTTGAGATACCATGTGTTAATGTGACGTGGTGCGAAAATATCCAAGTATAGCCTACATTCGGTGACTGGAATATGAATTATGAATGTGTAAGATCATTTTGATGTCGTAAGTGTAGTTATGAGATATATTGCCAAAGCAATGACACCTCATGAAGTCACAATTAAAGTTGTTAAGTGATTAAATGTACACTAGTAACACTTTACAATAAGGTCCCATTGGTTAATGCACTAAGTCACATTAACTAAGAATGAGCAATACATTTGTTACAGTGTTTATTCGTTTATTCGTACAGTTCATTGTTAGTTCATGACAGATCAGGTTCATTTACTAATATGGTAATACTTTACAATTAGGTCAAATTAATGCATTAACTAACAATTAGGGATGAACCGATATGAACATTTTGGCCGATAACCGATAATTCTTTATATTTGAGAGCCGATAACCGATATATTGGCCAATAAATCTAAATCAAAATTTTTATGTAATTTTTGAGAGCCTGATTACAAAAACAAAAGTCTCACCATTAAAAGTCATGTCCTAAACACACAATCATAACATTCTCATTATAATTGTATGTAGCCTATATGACACTTTACTGTATTTTCCTTTTTTGAAGTGATTTCAATCATATTTCAAGCAATTCAAACCCATCATGTTGAACAGTGGCATCTGAAGTGTCTCAGCTGAAGGAAATAATACATTATTTATATAATATTTTATTATTATGTTCATGTTAGTTGTCAGTGCATTAAGTAATATTAAAAGATACACCTTTTGATTTTAATAATGTATAAGTAAATGTTGAAATTAGATTAGCAAATGCTAATTTTCATTGTTAGTTCATGTTAACAAATGGAACACACATTTAAAATGTAGTTTTTCTCCTCTAAAAATGTATTAAAAATGTTGCATCAATACAAATCAAAATTGATGACTCATCCTGCACTACACAGATTTGCGTCCAATCAAATGCTCTCTAAAATGAGAATGCCCCTCCCACAAACTAGCAAGTAGGAAGTATCGTGGTTCACTGCTGTGATGTAACCCGAACTACATGTTTCAGAAGAAAATGCATAGACACACACAGGAAATAAATCTGAAAATCAAATGATTTCATGGGGTTTTTCCATTTAGGCATGTGCAAAACTATAAATTTTAATAATCATCTAGTCGGTGGGTTGTCTGAATGACTAGTCGGTGTTAAGTTAGTATAATTAGGCTGTGTCATGCATAGCAGCCCGCCGTCAGAAGTGTTTCTGAGGGATTCATGCAAATCCTTCAATAACAGCCTCTTTGAGAACATAACAAACAATTAATAAGAAGAATTTATAATAAGAAAACACATCTTATATGACTTTAATTTCAAAAGAGGCCTACTCACAGCATGCAAGTCCTGGACACATGAAATAAAGCTATAACTGCCTATAAAAAAACTATAAAAATACTCCCTTCTGTGACTTCTATTATACTTTAGATTAGAATTGCATCTGTGCTTCAACAACACTTTTTACACTGTCATAACATATCATTTTTGTGACTTCAGTTCTTCTGTGCTTTCCTATTTCAAACAAGAGCAATCCATACAGCATTCTCTATGGTTTATAAATGTTTTTAATATTGAGACTGCGAGAGGACAACCGAAGTCAGACTAATGTTTATAAATGTTATGCAAGAAAGACATGCTCAGATAACCGCGTTGCGTGAGAAACACAGAGTCATGCAATTCATGATAAATATAACCTGATGGTGATAGTGCCTTCAGGTTGAAGAGACGCAGTGATGTGACTCACCACATTCCAGAAGAAAGGATTGAAGATGATCGCAATAACAGCCACGCAGAACCTGGGCTCTGTCAAGTCCATTAACCTCGACAGCTCTGTCAACACGGACACGTCCATCTGTGGAGAGAAACACACCACCAAACAAAACAAAAGTGTGTAAGTGTGCACTTTTAGAATATTTTAGGTCAAATACAGAACATGCGTACCTGCAAACTCATCGCTGGTCTGACATCGAAATAGGCCAGTCACGTGATTCATGCAAATCGAGGTTTTTTTTTTATATAATATTTGATTATTTATTATTATGTTCATGTTAGTTGTCATTGCATTAAGTAATATTAAAAGATACAACTTTTGATTTTAATACTGTATAGGTAAATGTTGAAATTAGATTAGCAAATGCTAATTTTCATTGTTAGTTCATGTTAACAAATGGAACACACATTTAAAATGTAGTTTTTCTCCTCTAAAAATGTACAAAAAATATTGATGACTCATCCTGCACTACACAGATTTGCGTCCAATCAAATGCTCTCTAAAATGAGAATGCCCCTCCCACAAACTAGCAAGTAGGAAGTATGACCATTGCTGTGATGTAACCCGAACTACATGTTTCAGAAGAAAATGCATAGACACACACAGGAAATAAATCTGAAAATCAAATGATTTCATGGGGTTTTTCCATTTCGGCATGTGCAAAACTGAGTTTTTTTTATTTATTTATTTATTTTTATTTTTTTTTGGGGGGGGGGGGGGGGGTATATAAAAAAGCAATATTTTATGGTATTTTCTTTTCATCTAACCTCTGTAGGAGGCCTAATAAAGCAGTGTTTATACTTTGTGTAAGGGGTAACCGCTGTATTTCTGCTCTTCCATAAGCGCCACCTACTGTCAGAGATTAGTATTTTCATTCAGCCCGTCTGCCGTTTGGTTCAGATCAGTTATATATAACACAAAAGGTCAGTTATTAGGCTAAAACATGAGATTTATCAATTTTTAAGCTTTTAGTTTGTGCCAAAAACTTGTATTATGTTACCTATAAAGTTCTTTAAATCAGTTTTATTACAGTTTATGTTGCCATCGACATTGGTGTTGCTTCAAATCATAAACAACGTGCTTTTAATTTAATATCAGAATTTTACAACACATCAAACTATGTTGTCGCTCATTTATAGCATAACTTTTGCAGTTTACGTCGCTTCACATTTCATAAAACTTGTGTGCATTTGTGAAGATTATCATGATGAACAAAATGTGTCAAGAATTAAACTTTTCTTGGTCACTGCAACAAAGCCAAACCAAAAATCCTATTGACTTTTTTGTCGAGGGCATTACAATCATAACATGCTGATTGAGCAACTTTATTTTCTTCAGATCTGAACGTTACATTTGATCATTATAGCAGGGATTATGTAAAGAGACTTGCCCTGTATTAATTACAGTGGCAGTTTTCACAACTAGACAAATAAATGCAATTAAATCCATTTTTATCTATCACCCACATTTACGCAGAAGACTTAATTTTGTTGCATCCATACCATTTTATTCCCTGAGGATTCTCGTATTATGCAACAAACTGTGATTTATTGACGCCATCAAGTACAAAAGGGCATTAGAAAGGAACAAAGCGGCCTTTTAAACACTTGCTGTGTGAAGACTGCTCTTTGTTTATGGAAAGAGGGGCTGATATTGCCCTGAGCGATGTCTCCTCTTCTAGTCTCGGTAACACACATTAGATAGGCCAACAACATAAAAGTCCATTGACTGCGTTTACATGCACAACAGATTTCAAATTAATCTGAATTTGCCCGTGGTCTGATTATGTAATGTAACACATTAACCTGACTGCTAAAACAGAGTAAACTGATATTCTGTATCCTTAAACTCTGACTGGCATATATTCCTGGTTCAACACACCCATCTGGAAGTTTCCACCAATCCTGAAGACCAGGAGCCTCGTTTATTACCGTTGCGTTCGCACAAAACAGGCCCTGAAAGAGCCGTACGCCACTTCCGATAAGTTGTGATTTATAAAATCAAACTTGACGGGAAAATTTGCGCGCATGAACGTGAAGTTTGCCGACACCGATGGTGATCTGAGGGACTGATGAAGGAAAACCACTTTAAATCTTCATTATGAGTCCTAATCATAAATACAGTGCATGTTCACAATTTAAATAAAAAAAAGAATGATTTAAATGATGTTTTATATTTGATATATACATTTAGATTAAATATGCCATTCTCATTAATGGAGTTAAGCACTTAATTTACATGAAATCATTACAGAGAAGTAATTTTTTTTATATTCGAATAAATGCTGTGTTTCAATGTTTGCTCAGCGCATGATAATAGCAGAAAATATTTTCACGCAAATAATGATCAATAATGCACAATAAGGCCTGTTTCCATTAAAAATATGAAGCAATTGAAAATACTATTTGGCCAGTGGAAAATATTCAGAAACACTTTCTCTGAAATGTATTTTCTACTATTTGATTGATTTATTCAAAAATAAGGCGAGGATAGGCTATTAAATTCTTTTTAGCAATGTAATGTGTCGGCACATCCGTATCTCATATTTTCCTAATGTCTTGTACCGTTAAACATGGTATTACATGGATGAATATGCATATGCAAATGATATGCACATGAGGATATGCATAGTAAAACGAGGCGCCATATATGGTTATTTCGGGGAGGAGATAATCATATATAATGTGCACATAATCTTCCACTGACTGGGATTTATAAAGGGAATTTTGCGCTGGTTCTGGCATACACACGGTTTTATAAGTCTGGATTTTTTTGCCATACGCCATTTATGGCTTTCGGGTGCACGTACACTTTTAGTGAGGATCCTACGCACAGTTTTATAAATGAGACCCCTGGTTCAAGTCTGCAGGATTGGACACTCTTAACAATCATTTCATTCAAATATTTATTTATATGTGCATATCTAAACATATAATTCTGGGTGATATTAGATACAGAGACAGTGAAAACTGTCCTGAAAAAAAAACCGTTTAAATGTGTAATTTCGGTGACCAAAGATGTGTTTAAAAGGATAAAAATTATTGGGGACTTTAACTGTATAAGCTACGCCCCTACTTCCGTTCTGTGAAGCGTTTACTACGGTAAAGTTGGCTGAGTGGATTTGGTATTCGGTGCGAGTGAGTGGAGGCGGGGAAAATTTGCATATTCATATATACACACATACTAAATGAAGCAAGGGTGTAGAGTTACATTCAAGCTTGAAGACATTTTTTTCACAGGATTTTTTTTTTTTTTTTTTAAATATGTTATTTTGGTGATCAAAGATGAGTTGAAAAGGATAAGATTATTGACTACAGGGGGACTTTGACTGTATAAGCTCCGCCCCTATATCTGTTCTGCAGCTGAAACAAAATCATCAGATTGTGATGACAGCGCGTGCACAAACAATCAAAAGCACGTTAAACAATTACATTAGGAAAAAAAAATACCACGACGCAGTGATGATGATAAACGAGCAGTGTGTTGCTGTTGCGTGATCAGAGAGCTGGAACTACAGGCTTCTGCAGTGAGATGATCTGACCTGACTGTAATCCACGTTATTCAAGCCTCCACAGCAGTCCAGTGCGAGGTTTCTGTCGAACAGCGACTCTGAATCAGACAAACAGTCTGCTCTCTTTCAGGAACATGTCACTGGCATTCAGAATAAACGACACACACTTTTATTACCGTAATTGGTGAGGAACTTTCAGCATGCAAAACACAGCGGACATGACAGTTTACCTTTGACCTGCTTCAGTCGCCTGGAACTCTGGGAAATGGAGTTTTTAGTCAATCAAACGCTTGAGCACGATATCAAATCACTCTGTTTTATGTATGGATTTATTGACTTTGTTTTTATTGACATGTATTGATGTTCATCATACTGAGACTGAGTTCGCATTGGTCTTTTTTCTTCTTCTTGTATTTGTTTCAATACTGAATTCAAAATGGTCTTCTTTCTTGTAGCCTATCTATTTGCATAACGAATTGTGTTTGGTCCTGTACACATGGCCACAGAAGATGCATTCAATTTCTCTAAATTTTAAAATATAAAATTTCATAATTATCATTTTACACCTACAGGCACTGGTTAATCTTCCAGTAAATGCAAAAAAAAAAAAAAAAAAAAAATATATATATATATATATATTTTTATCTCAAACCTGTCCTGTGGACCTCACACCACATGTCTCCCTCACCAGGTTTGAGAACCACTGGACTTTAGAGCATAAGAAACAAATGTGGTTAATATTTATTTCAAAAATGTCCCCCAAAATGCCTGAAAAACATGATTTAAGTCCTGATCTCCTTTACAGTAGACATGCATGAAATCAATGCCCTTTTTTTTTTAATGTCATATTTTACATTTACCCATAACATTGTCCTAAGATGTTGATTTATGACAAACAATTAGAAAATTAGTCAGATTTAAATTATTATTACAAAATGTGGTTACACTTTATTTTAAGGTGACAGTTACACTATACTTAACATAAATAGTCATATTAATTAACTACATGTACTTAGAGTTATGGTTATGGTTGTAATTATACATAATTTACTGTTATTACTATAGTAATTACATGTAGTAACGTCACCTTAAAATAAAGTGTTACCCAAAATATGACCATATTTCCATAAGAGTGCTAAATTTTAACACTAAATTAATGTCAGTCATTTTTAAAGACCTTAACCAAGTATAAGTTGTTGTGTTGGTGAAACCTCTGAAAAGCCCTAAATGTGCTCTTTAAAGGTCATCCAGACTTAAAACTGTGACATGTTTGGAGAAATTCACTAAAATATAATGTATAACAGAGGACAAAAGTCTATTCCGTTACAAAGATTCTCATGAATGGTTGAACTGAACGAGTTCACATTCAGCCTATGTATTTTTAATGTTTCCACATTCACCCAGAATGTGGCATAATATTTCAAAATATTCATTCACTTCTTTTGCAAAACATATAAAGTATTTATAACTAATAATTCAGTTACGTTGGGCTGTATTTACACAAGTGTTCTCATAAATTAAGCATGTGGTTATAAACAGCATCTTTAACTTTACTGTGGTGACAAATGTTCAAGAGCATTTGTAGGCTATTGGGTGATTATTAGTTGTTATTTTTGATGACTTTATGTTCTCGAGTGGGTTATGCGAGCATGTTTCCCCCCATGTAAAGTCAGGGTAGAGTCATCAATGATTCCCTGTGAGTCACTTCACATGCGAGAGATACAGACGGGGAAGAAGGATAGAGTTTAGTGGATAGATAGAGAGTGGGTTTGAGTCCAGTGGGTGTGCGTCACGTCCCTCTGTCCTGATCCTCTTCTCTTTTGCAAACATCAAAAACGGCAAAGAAGATAAAATGAAGATTGTGAAGGAAAAAGTCATGCTGACACAGCATCTTATGATATGAATGTGTGCTGCTGCTCAGAATCTCATATAGAAATGAAAAAGTCAATGTGTTGCAATGCTTTTTTTTAATATGTTTTGTATGGTGCAAGTCTCCCTGTGGTGAAATCCAGATTTTAATGTTGTTTATGTGTCTATGTGGTGTTTTTAATATGCTTTAAGACAAACCATGTGTAAATTCATAAGTCAACACCATTGCTGAGTATTTTCTCCTTAAAACTGCAGTGAACCAAAGTCAGTCTCAAAAACACACTTTGAAATCGCTGGTGTTTCTGACGTCACAAACTACCTTGTAACCAATCAGATCAACGTGTGATCGTCAACCAGTGGATCTCTGAGCTGAGTGAGTGAGTGGAGGCGGGGCTCATTTGCATATTCATAGAACCGCGAATACTAAATGAGGCAAGCGTGTGGAGTTACACTCAAGATATTTTAAGCAAAAAAAAATATTTCAGGGGAAAAAACTTTTAAATATGTCATTTTGGTGATAAAGATTATTCAGGTGAATAGAGATAAAATGATTGACTAAATCATGCTAATGATTTACCACTGCTCATTCTCATTTAACTAAGCTTTGTCTCATTCCTCCTATGTGCCTTAAAACTAAAAGGCATTTGTTTAATTAAGCAAATAAATAAAGATGCACAAATAATGCTGATTTAAAATTTTTACTCTATAGTTTCTACCTACATTGTAATCAATGAATTGCTGTTTGCAACCTAATATACTTACATAATTTAGAGTGAAATGGTATATTCAATGAGTAAAAATGTAGGGATTGTTATTATGAGACTGTGATCACTATTTAAGAGACGTTAAGGTAAAAAGCACTTTATTCATGATTCATTCGTGTGGATTGTACTCTTGTTCAAGGATTGGATTATCTATGATTGTGTTTTTCAAATAAACGTGTGCTTTCACTCCTCATTCGCCTCTCCTCATTCCTGCTCATGTTACAGATAAAAGGCATTACACATAAAAAAGCAGAGTGACAAAGAATACAAAATGTCACTCTGAAAGAAAACTGGAAAATGAGGCTGATGTGTCCAGATGCACAAAATCAGTCTTTCTCATTCTCATCGAGCAACCCATTCACTGGCAATCAGTCCGGATCCTGCCACTCGTGAAAAGCCTCTATTTCGGGGAGCTTTAGGTGTTGCTTTACCCGCATGAGTCCAATAAGAGCCGATAGTTCAGGCGGTTCGAGGACTGGAACTCATCAGGCTGTAACCATTGAGACTCCGCAACTGGAGAAAAGACGCTGATAAATGCCTTTCAGTTCGCTTGCTTTGTCCTGTCAGTGCAGGGTGGTTATTTTTGGAGGAGATTATTAAAAGCCCACTTTTACATTATGTGACATTTTGAATCAAGCTGCTTTGAAAGAGACATCTGCCAAAATCAGTGTTGTTTGGTCATAATCGTCACTTAAAGAATTCGTCATTTATGCTAACTACAGGGTTTTACATTCCAGTGTTGTAGTCAAAACCGAGACCAAGTCCAGTGTGTGTTGAGATCAAAACAAGACCACCCTTACAAAAAAGTTTATTTTATAAAGTATACTTAAAGTCCCCCTGTAGTCAATACTTGTATATCTTAAAACTCATCTTTGATCACCAAAATTACATATTTAAATGTTTTTTTCTTGAAAAAAACATCTTCATGCCTTAAAATATCTCGAATGTAACTCGACACCTTTGCCTTGTTCTATGAATATGCAAATGAGCCCCGCCTCCTCTCACTCACTCAGCTCAGAGATCCACTGGTTGACGATCACACGTTGATCTGATTGGTTACAAGGTAGTTTGTGACGTCAGAAACACCAGCGATTTCAAAGCGTGTTTTTGAGACTGTCTTTGGTTCACTGCAGTTTTAAGGAGAAAATACTCAGCAATGGAGTCGACTTATGAATTTACACATGCTTTGTCTTAAAGCATATTAATAACACCATACAGACACATAAACAACATTAAAAGATGGATTTACACCACAGGGAGACCACAGTAAAGTTCAATAGGCCTGGTTTCAGGGTTTAGATTAAGCCAGGATTAGGCCTAAGTATCTTTTATAAACGTGCCTTAGCAAAAATATATAAAAACATTTAAAAAAATAAAACCATTACTGATGTGCATCTTGAGACGAAACAATGGCACTAGCGTATTTTAAGATATATCAGAGCAAGTTGCTTTCAGTTAAAACAGCTCAAACATGCATATTTGTAAGTATACCTCATGTAGTAATATACTAGTGTAGTGTATTCTACTAAATTGGCCCACTTTTTAGTGTATAAAAGTATACTTTCATATATACTTTATGTATACTTTAACCCTGGGTTTAACCCAACAAAAAATACTAAAACTAGTAAAACTACTATTAAAATGAAAACTTTTTAATTCAAAATAGGAATAAAAACTAAAACACTGCAATGCATTAACTAACAATGAGCAATAAATTTGATACAGTATTTATTAATATTTGTTAACATTAGGTATTAATAAAAACACAACTGTTCATTGTTAGTTCATGTTAGAAACATTTTTGATTGAAACAATGTTGAAATAAATATTAACTAGGATTAATAAATGCTTTAGAAGTATTTTTGTTATTAGTTCATGTTAACTAATGGAACCTTATTGTAAAGTGTTGATGCTAAAATAACACTGGTAATGACGTACGCCCATTTCTCTTTATTTCAGAAAGTGCTAGTTTTGTTTGTGAACAACCTTTGTGTTCAGCTGTTGAGTCTTTCTGTCCTTGATAATGTTTTGGACAATCTGGAATAGAAAGAAAAAGTCTTATCTTCTAAATCCATATAAGTGCAGTAAATGCAACTGTACAATACTGACCACAGATATGATATGCTGGAACAAATGATTCATTTCAAGCCCCTGTATCCCACTATAAACATGTGCATTGCTGAGAGGGATCAGGTGGTTCTTTCTGTCTTCGTGTGATGCATAATAGAAGTTACTTTGGATACATATGTGGGTGTACTAAGGTAAAGTTATGATGAAGTTTTCCCAGCAAAACTTCTCCCGTGGCTTGCGGAGTCACACTTTTTAAATTTCTCTCACACAAACATTTACAAGCTATTTGCGCCCATTGCCTTGAGGTAAAAAAAAAAAAATGTAATAAGGGGTATTCTGCTGTGTTATAAACAGCATTGGTAAAATGCAATTCTAAAACAACCATCAATATGCACCAAGGACAGTGGACTGTGTTTAAACCCCTCCAGGGAACTTTGTTTTTTGGTGTTTGCGTCACACATGGAAATGCAGGGAAGGATCGTTGAGTTCGAGCTGGAATATTTCTCAGTGCAGATCCAGTTACATCCCGCTGGTCAGTCCACTGGGATCCGGCTCTGTTAATATTGTGATGCAGTTGGCACAGTGTGTGTGTGTTGCTATCAGCTGAATATACAGAGGAAGATGAGCAGAAGAGTGTGTTTCTGACCTGCGTGTGAATCATCAAGGCTTATGGAGATTCGGGCTGATCCCAAAACTGTTATTTTCCCGCTGACTGTTGTGTCTGACTCACGGTTTTTACTGTCTTTAAGTTTCTGTTACCATAGCGGTAATACTGCAGAGGATCACTGTACAGGTAACATGACGAGACAACACAGACGAGACGTGATTATTCTCGTCCTGTAAAAGTACAATAAAGTAGGCCTACTACTTGCACTTCTCCTGTAATGCGTCTCTAAAGCACGCGCATTGTATTTATCGTGCAATTTATACGCGAAAATGAGTTTTCACGTGCATAAGATACGCACTTTATGGCGTGTAATACACACACACACGGCCACACCCCTAATCATACCCAATGTGTTTACAGTGCGTATCATATGCAGGAAAAAAAAACTCATTTTCATGCACGTTAAATACAATGCGTGCAACAGAGACGCATTTCAGGAGATCAATCCAGTCTCATGGGAAACACATGCAACATGAGATTACTTTGCTTCTTGAACGTTTCGGGACACTTTCGCTTATCTCTTCATGAGATAGCCCACTACCAAAACAGTTTATAACCACCTCCAATTAATAAACAACACAGGGTAAAAGACATAGGCTATTTGTTCATATAAATACACACATTTTCAGGTTGGAAAGTGGGTGTACGCTACTGTATAAGTTGAGGGATGTTTTTAATGCAAGACACTTGCATTACAAATCAAATAATATTGATTTATTGATAAAATTAAAGAATTAGTTCACCCAAAAATTTAAATTATCCCATAATTTACTCACTCAGTCGCCCTCAAGCCATCCTACCCAGGTAGCAAAGAATTCTGGCCCAGATTTGGCATGAAGCTGCATTCAGTCGGCACTGGCATGAGGCATGAGGCATGTGAACCGAACATGGCCCGGTTATGGGGGAGATTGGACCATCTTTAAGGTGGCAAACAGGGTATGGGCCAGTGGTTAAGTGTATTATTTGGCCCACATATAAAATATAGAAATGTGGCCCACATATGTGTGGCCAGACTTATCCCATAGGCCTAGTTAAAATGTAATTTCAGATATTTCATAATTAATAATATTTTCATACAACACAGCTGTTTCCCCTATTCCTGTTTGCAGCGTGGGTTTATTATCTCTATCAACAAGGTTTAATGAATTTTATGAAACAACATAAACTTTAAATTTACATTAGGCTACATTTAATCATTTAGCAAACACTTTTATCCAAAGAGGTTTACAATAGAGGACAACATAAGTAAGCAATATATTGTGTGTTAGTGTGAAAGGTCAAAGCAAGATAGAATAGAACTTTAATTGTTTTATTGTCTCATTTCATGCACAAGATAAGGCCAATTTGAATTTGCACATTATGGCACACACAAAAAAATTACACCAATCAGGTCGCATCTAGAAAAGCGCGCCTAAAACGCAATGCTTCATGGGTTTGTAGTTGTACATCATTGTAGTCTTTATACTCAATCTTGTACTTTTTTTCTTTTTTTTTAAATATTTTTTCTTCAATTGAAATTGTGTAATCTTGCGATTTAGCCGATTTAGTTAATGGTTTAGAACGCTTCAACCCAAATTAAAAAATATATATATTGATACTTCCGGATCCAGCGCCGCCGCAGTGTAAGAAGTGGGCGGGCAGGCAGTGGCACTGAAACGGCCGATGTTCTGACAATTTACATTTTTAATAACATTCACAGTGAAGTGCAGCCTCAAGTACATCAGTGCCACCAAAAAAGGAAAATATATTCAAAATCTTACATTTTTGGTTATTTTTGGAACAAATGAAAAAAACTATTTAAGGCACCATTTTCTTGTTTCTGCTTATTTCATTTTAAATTGAAAAACAAACAAACTTATCAAAACGTTCACGGGCCTTGTAGTCAAATTAATTTATGATTTTCTTTATTGTTTTTGTTTGGTGTGTGTGTTTGCTTTCTATATTATTAATTTATATAATCTTTTTTTTCTCTTCTGTTTGTTTCAGGTTGAAGAACAAAAGACCTGAGTAAAGCCACGGTATGGAAAAGACTTGGATGTACAATGATAGGGGTAATTCACGAAGAAGGGCATTAAGGCTAGTCGGTAAACTAATGGAAAATGAGCACCATAGGGAAGGAAACGTGAATGATGAGACAAGTGTTTATGTTGATGATGCAGAGGAATCTGACATGCAAATTAGTGATGAAAGTGATGAGGATCTAGTTGATGGCATTGATGATAAGGAAGTAGAATGACTGCAGCTTCTGTTGAGGATCTTCCTGATCTTGGAGAACAGTGTAGTGAGATGGATGGTGATTTGCAGAGTTCTCTGGCAGACTGGGCAATTGAATTTGGAATATCTCTTATAGCTCTGTCAGCGCTTCTCAGTATCCTCAAAATCTATCATCCCTCTCTGCCAAAGGATGGACGAACGTTGCTGAAAACAAATGCAAGCTTCAAAATTAGCAGTATAGCTGGTGGAATGTTCCATTATTGTGGAATTCTGAATTCTATTTGGAAAATTCTAGATGCAATTTGGTCTAATGTGCCAGACAGACATGTTTTTAAACTACAGTTGAATTTTGATGGTCTGCCCCTCTTCAAGAGTACTTCTACACAGTTTTGGCCAATTCTTGGTTTGTTGCAAGGATACACCAAGAAACCAACTTTGATTGGATTGTTTTGTGGTACTTCTAAGCCAAATTCATTGACTGAATATCTTCATGATCTGGTTCAAGAGTTGAAAGTGTTGAAAGATGGGTTTCTATTCAAGCAGAAAACCTTCTTTTTGAATGTTGTTTCTGTTGTGTGTGACACCCCAGCCCGAGCCTTCATCAGAGGTGTAAAGTCCCACACTGCATATTATGGATGTGACAAGTGTCACCAATCAGGTGTCCGAAAATCGAATAGAATGACATTTCCTGAGGTCAGTGCAAGGCGCAGAACTGATGATAGTTTTAGGCAAGAAACAGATGAAGAACACCATGTCCAACACTCACCTTTTACAGAGGATGGCATTGACATGATCACTTGTTTTCCATACGATTATATGCATCTTGTTTGTCTGGGTGTAATGAGGCGTCTCTTAGACTTGTGGATCAGCACCACTGGTCCCTTGCACTGTCGCATTTCATCTAGTCAAGCTTCCATGGTTACAGATAGACTTCTTGCACTGAGAAATTACATACCAAGCGAGTTTGCTCGAAGGCCACGGGCTCTGGTTGAACGATGTAGGTGGAAAGCCACTGAACTACGCCAATTCTTGTTGTACACTGGTCCAGTTGTGCTGAGGGGTGTTCTACAGCCTCAAATCTATGACAACTTCATGCTGTTGTCAGTAGGTGTGTACATTTTGGCAAGTCCAAAATATTGTTTGGAGTTGAATGACTTTGCTAAAACTCTGTTGGTGTCATTCATTGAACACTTTGGCCAGCTTTACGGTGAAGAGTTTTTGGTTTACAATATTCATGGTCTGGTGCATCTCAGTGAAGATGTCAAAGTCCATGGCAATTTAGACCGTATATCAGCATTTCCCTTTGAAAATTTCTTAGGAAAACTTAAAAAATTGGTTCGAGGACCACTTAATCCTTTGACTCAGGTGATGCGCAGATTATCAGAGATGGAAAATGGCAGCTACAGTCCTAATGTTAAAGAGGCAACTCAAAAACTGGAAAATGAGCACATGGATGGGCCAGTCCCAGAATGCTTCTCACGACAAGTTTGTCAATATAAAGTGCTTGTTTCAGATGATGTAGTTGTGAAGGTCAAAGAGAGAGATTGTTGCATCAAAATTGAAAATAAGTTGGTGTTGGTCCAGAACATTGTTGAGGATAAAGGAGTAGTGTACATTGTGGCCAAAGAATATAAACAGGTGGACCACTTCTTTACATATCCTATCGACTCAAGAGAGCTGGGAATTTATGTTGTTTCCAACCTCTCTACCAACATCAAAAGTTTCATGATTCGAAATAAGCCCCAGAAGTTTGTGAGATTACCATTCCAAAACCGATTTGTTGTTGTTCCACTATTGCATTGAGACAAATAGCCCTTTTAGTTTAGTATTTCAGTTGTATGTTTTGATTTGTTTTATCTTTAGATGTTTCACATAGTTGTTTTTGACAACACCAATGAGGTAGAAGTTGTGCCTTCCATCTGATAACGAATGGAGAGTGCATGTGGCCTCCAAATAAAATTGATGTAGCAAAAGCTGTAAAATTGCAAGAATGTCCTGGAGATGAATGGAAGCCCCATAAGGCCAGAATTATATTCACATCCCGTAAGTAACATTCTTTCACTTCTTCCTATAAACTGAACTTATGTTATGTATTACTTAAACCCTCATGTATTACTTAAAATGACTTACCCAGATGACTACAATGAAGCTAGAAGAAAACTTCCTCAAGCTGTTGATCACACTGACATTGGAAGTGATGGAGGGAACTCGCCAATTCAATTTAAAAGAAAAAGAATGTAGGGGGAAGAATGTGTTTTATTTTATTTTTAAATGATTTGGTGGTGCACAACATTTACTAATAATTGCATATCTTGAATTTATGGAATATGTTCTTAGACCTAAAAACAATATTTTCCCTGGAGAGGATGATGATGAGATGGAAAGCACTCTGAAAGAAAAAAAGTCAAAGAGAGGGTAAGAATCTTCTGCAATTTTAAATGATAGTTTATTTTATCATACCAGATAAAGTGCTAAGATCTTTTGTACTTCTGAGCAGAAAGTTGCCCAATGCTCCAAAGATCGTGAGGCAGCACAAAGGTCCTGCATTAGAACCAGTAAAGCAAAACAGCCCCAAGCTTGACCAAAGATGCCACAGAGCTCCTCAGGTCCACCCAAAAGGCCACAGCACTGCTGACCTCCACCCAAAAGACCACAGGACTCCTGACCTCCATCGAAGAGGCCACAGCAGTCCTGAGCTTTACCCAAGTGACGACAGCACTCCTGAGCTCTACCTAAGAGGCCACAGCAGTCCTGAGCCCAACCCAAGAGGCCTCAACAGTCATAAGCTCCATTCAAGTCAGCACTATAGCACCAAGTTATCTTCAAGCAGGCACACCATCACTGAGCGCTGTACACCGAGGCACGTCAGCCCTGAGATTCGTCCTTTAAGGCATGCCAGCAGTGAGATTCCCACATCAAGCAACACCAGCAGTGAGATAAGTAGACCAAATCATGCCAGCAGGGAAATTCTTAGATCATGCCATGCCAGCTCTGATATCCCAGGGTTTCCGCGGGGTTGTAAAAGGTAGTAAAAGGTAGTAAATTAAATTATGCCAAATTAAGGCCAGTAAAAAGTAGTAAAAAGTAGTAAACGTCATCTGACGAGGTAGTAAATTTTCGAAGCCCCATCTAACTGGGTCTATATCATGGGTGTCCAAACTACGGCAGTTGGCCCGCAGCCAGGGTCCGAAATTAACACCCGCCAAGCGTCAAGTGCGGTTAGATTTTTCCGTTTGGCGAGTAAATCTGAAAAGGCTATCCGCCACACTGGCGGGTGAATGTTCATCATACCAAAATAGTAATAAAAAAATATTACAATTGCCTTTTGTAATGTTATGATGCCTGGAAATTAGTTCAAATCTCCTGCGAATCTAGAGCGAGCGAGCGAGCAAAAGCACGCATGCAAACCTTGCGTCTCTCTCTCTCTCTCTCTCTCTCTCTCTCTCTCTCTCTCTCTCTCTCTCTCTATTATAGTGTACAATTGCACTTTATTATTACACATTGTGTAGCTGTTCATTCTAAAGGTCCAGTCTGTCTTCTAATTTTTATGTAATTGTTACTCTTTGACATATTGAGTAAATCCTATGGACCAAGGCCTGTTGTGATATCTTGATTAATCCAAGTCCTATGGTAGAGTTCCCTCTTACTTGAATGTAGCTCACTCACTTGCCCTAACACACATGCACACTCACATACACCTACAGAACCTCTCCTGACTTTTTCTTTCTCGCTCTCTCTGGTTCTCTATCTCTCCCTCCCAGTGTTGAAATTAAGTTATAATTGCCTCATTAAATTGTGATTAAATATGTTATTAATTCATTTTGGAAAGATATTTCATGTCTTTACTTGTCACTTTACTTAACACTGCTACAGTTGAAGTTTGAAGCCGTGTTGGTAGTAAAAATATTGTGATGGTAGTAAAATAAGTGGTAAAAAGGTAGTAAATTCAATTTAAGAATCTCTGTATAAACCCTGTATCCGTAGACCATGCCACACTGCACCTTCTCCAGACCCATTAAAACATACTGAGCCACACCAGTCCAGGGAGCAGACATCTAGTTTGCAATCATGTGAGTATATTAATGTTTATTATAGTTGTTTGTTTTTAATAAAAAAATTGTTTTTAATTTGTGATGTTCCAGAAGTCCTGATGGTTTAGCATGTTAACTTTTACATTTGATTTTCATTGGAATAGTTTTAATAAGAAATAATAATAATACCAGCAAATAGTCTATTTTACCTAATTTAAGTGACTGAACTTGTTTTCTTCTTAGCTCTCCTGCGTAATATATTAACAAAACAGGAAATGATGATGGACCAACTGCGAATCATCTTCAAGACCCTGCAAAGTATGAAATCGACTGATGAGTCACAGACAGACCTGGCTCAAAATGTGTTGCCACTTAAAGACGTCAGTTCTCTTCAGGACATGGAGGAACAACTGCGAAGTAATCCTGACCTCCAGAAACAGTTGGTATGTTGACAAATCAAAACTAAATTGACTAGCTTCAGTGTTTTCCACAGACTTGCACTCTATTTGTGGTGGCACTTCCCCTGTTAAATGTGGGAACAGTAAAGACGCTTCTCTGTGTGCACGCATTCAAAGCACTCACATACAGACAGCCACATCTCAGATGCACACAAATACTGAATTGAGTTCTCTTCTGCTTCTTTTTGTACTTGGATAAACAAATACAGACAAAATTACATCAAAATGGTCATCTTTTCTAACAGACTGATGTAATTTGTAATGTATTTTTTTGTGTGTGTGTGAGAAAGAGAGAGAGAGAGAGAGAGAGATAACTCTATGTTACCAGTGTCACCTATAGTATTCGTAGCATTTCATGATATATTAAACCATTGCTTTAAAAAAAAATCATTATGATTTCAGGTACATGCACTGGCTCTCAAAGGTGGGGTGGACGTTCATGAGTGCATTTGGAGGATTATGCATGGACTGGTTACTAACGATTTGGCCAAAAAAATCAATATGAGAGGAATAAATGGAAAAATTGGTTTCCAGCGCTTGCGTTTACGGGATGTTGTGATTGGTAAGTTTTACTTAATGCCGTAAGAATGGTTTAAGTTTTAAGAATAATTAAAATGTATTTAAATTCAGGTTACAAAAAAGCAGAGGAGAACGAGATGATCAAGGTTTAGTTGAGGCTGACATGTAGAATCAATTGTTTGGTCCTTAAAAGGACCAGAATAGGGCCAGCTATAGTCATACATTTGGCTGAGATATGGCTATGCCATGGGCCATATGTGGCCCGAGTTCTGGCAACCAGACCTGGTCCAGTCATGTACCGTAATTCATTGCTGTATTTGGGCCAAGTGAAAGTGGATTGTGTGGTCCATCACTGGGCCAAACCAATTTTGCTATGTGGGTAGGTGTATATGACTTCTTTCAGCCAAACACAATCGGAGTTATATTAAAAAAAATATCCTGGATCAAGGGGTTTACAGTGCGTAGCCTATATCATATGCACGTATAAAATAAATTTTCGCGTATTAATTTCAAGAAAAATACAATGCGTGCTACAGAG
Organism: Vimba vimba; assembly: GCA_022828995.1. Classification (NCBI taxonomy): domain Eukaryota; kingdom Metazoa; phylum Chordata; class Actinopteri; order Cypriniformes; family Leuciscidae; genus Vimba; species Vimba vimba. Next base: position 2,182,335 of record CM040831.1, on the reverse strand, counting down.
ACGCATTTCAGGAGATCCAATCCTGTCTCATGGGAAACACATGCAAAATTATATTGCATTGCTTCTTGAACGTTTCTCGACACTTTCAAAGTGAAATATCCAGTGAGTGGCACTAAAAGCATGTTCAGTTTTATCCGAAACAGATGAATATCAATCTGTCATTGTTTTATTATTACACATTTGCTGAAGCATTTTGTAAAAATGCATAGCATAAATATATTTTGGGCGAAAAAAAAAAAAGCATACTATTCCATCAATATATGCCCGTATTAAATTAAATGTTAGTACACTGCTCAAAAAAATTAAAGGAACACTTTGAAAACACATCAGATCTCAATGGGGAAAAATATCATGCTGGATATCTATACTAATATGGACTGGGTAATGTGTTATGAACGAAAGGATGCCACATCGTTTGATGGAAATTAAAATAATCAACCTACAGAGGATTGAATTCAAAGACACCCCGGAAATCTAAGTGAAAAAATGATGCAGCAGGCTTGTCAATTTTGCTGAAATTTCATTGCAGCAACTCAAAATGGTTCTCAGTAGTTTGTATGGCCCCCACGTGCTTGTATGCATGCCTGACAACGTCGGGACATGCTCCTACTGAGACGACGGATGGTGTCCTGGGGTATTTCCTCCCAGATCTGGACCAGCGCATCACTGAGCTCCTGGACAGTCTGAGGTGCAACCAGGTGATGTCAGATGGACCGAAACACAATGTCCCAGAGGTGTTCTATTGGATGTAGGTCAGGTGAGCGTGGTGGCCCTTCAATGGTATCATTCCTTCATCCTCCAGGAACTGCCTGCATGCTCTCGCCACATGAGGCCGGGCATTGTTGTGCACCAGGAGGAACCCAGGACCCACTGCACCAGCATAGGGTCTGACAATGGATCCAAGGATTTCATCCCGATACCTAATGGCAGTCAGGGTGCCATTGTCTAGCCTGCAGAGGTCTGTGCATCCCTCCATGGATATGCCTCCCCAGACCCTAACTGACCCACCACCAAACCGGTCATGCTGAACGATGTTACAGGCAGCATAACATTCTCCACGGCTTCTCCAGACCCTTTCCTGTCTGTCACGTGCTCAGGGTGAACCTGCTCTCATTTGTGAAAACCACAGGGCACCAGTGGCGGACCTGCCAATTCTGGTGTTCAATGGGAAATGCCAATCGAGCTCCCTGGTGCTGGGCAGTGAGCACAGGGCCCACTAGAAGACGTCGGGCCCTCAGGCCACCCTCATGAAGTCTGTTTCTGATTGTTTGGTCAGAGACATTCACACCAGTGGCCTGCTGGAGGTCATTTTGTAGGGTTCTGGCAGTGCTCATCATGTTCCTCCTCGCACAAAGGAGCAGATACCGGTCCTGCTGATGGGTTAAGGACCTTCTACGGCCCTGTCCAGCTCTCCTAGAGTAGCTGTCTGTCTTCCTGGAATCTCCTCCATGCTCTTGAGACTGTGCTGGGAGACATAGCAAACCTTCTGGCAATGGCACGTATTGATGAGCCATCCTGAAGGAGCTGGACTGCCTGCGCAACCTCTGTAGGGTCCAGGTATCGCCTCACGCTACCAGTAGTGACACTGACCCTAGCCAAATGCAAAACTGGTGAAAAACAGTCTGAAAAGATGAGTAGGGAAAAAATGTCAGTGGCCTCCACCTGTAAAACCATTCCTGTTTTGGGGGTTGTCTCACTGTTGCCCATCTAGTGCACCTGCTGTTAATTTCATTAACACTAAAGCAGTTGAAACTGATTACCAACCCCCTCTGTTACTTAACTGACCAGATCAATATCCCAGGAGTTTAACTGACTTGATGCTATTCTCTGATTAAAAAGTGTTCCCTTTATTTTTTTGAGCAGTGTATTATAGTATTAGTAGGCTAATACAATATTACTATTAAAACTGACAATTTCTCTCAGCTTGTCCAACATCCTGGATTACATTTTTAACTGAGCTTGTTGTGCATGACTTGTTTTTGAAAGGTACATGCAATTTTGCATGAGATTAAATAAAGGAATCTTAAAAGGCAGCATAATTGCTATGCCAATCTTACTTAAAATGCTGCAGTCGGGTTTGGTACAGAGACACAGACTGATGAAGATTTAGGCCGACTGTTTTCATTAAATCTCTTCCTGTTTTGTTTTTTTCAATGTTTTATTTTTTTTCCAGTCTATGGTTTTATCATGTTTATCTGATTCTACACTTACGCTGTGTGATTCAAGGTTGCTGTGGAAATGAGGAGCGTCTCTGCCATGGTTACAGGGAAGAACTCGAGCTGCTATCCTCAGGCCTATAGCTAACGTCCGTGCAACGCTGCATCTTCATGAGAGACGACCCAAACACCTACAATTAATAAACAACAGAGGGTAAGAAGTCATATTTGTGCATATGAATACACACATTAAAATGTATGGTAATTTCCAGGTTGTAAAGTGGGTGTATAGAAAAGGTTTAGAGAAGTGGAGGGATGTTTTTAATGCAAGACACTTCAGCTAATAGATGTCGCCATGATTTACTCACACTCAAGTCATCGTAGGTGTTTATGACGTTCTTCTTTCAGACGAATACAATCTGAGTTATATTTAAAAATATCCTGGCTCTTCCCAGCTTTATAATGGGAGTGAATGGTACCTGAGATTTTAAAGCCCAAAAAAGCACATCCATCCAACATAACAGTAATCGACATGACTCCAGCGGTTAATAAAGCCATGCGTTTTTGTAAGACAAATATCCATATTTATAACTTTATAAACTATAATCACTTTATGAACTATAGTGTCTGGCTTCCGGTAACAGCTGTAAGCGAGTCGAGTTCTGGTGGAAGAGTGACCTCTGACCTTGACGCATGACGAGTGACCTCTGACCTGACGCATGACCTCTGACCCGACACATGATGTAGGATGTAGGAGTAGCGTAAGCTCAGGTGAGAGTAGACGACCTCTGACCCGACGCATGACCTCTGACCTGACGCATGATGAGTGACCTGACGCATGATGAGTGACCTCTAACCCGACGCATGACCTCTGACCTGACGCATGATGAGTGACCTGACGCATGATGAGTGACCTCTAACCCGACGCATGATGTAGGAGTAGCGTAAGCTCAAGTGAGAGTAGACGACCTCTGACCCGACGCATGACCTCTGACCTGACGCATGATGAGTGACCTGACGCATGATGAGTGACCTCTAACCCGACGCATGATGTAGGAGTAGCGTAAGCTCAAGTGAGAGTAGACGACCTCTGACCCGACACATGACCTCTGACCTGACGCATGATGAGTGACCTGACGCATGATGAGTGACCTCTAACCCGATGCATGATGTAGGATGTAGGAGTAGCATAAGCTCAGGTGAGAGTAGACGACCTCTGACCCGACGCATGACCTCTGACCTGACGCATGACGAGTGACCTCTAACCCGACACATGATGTAGGATGTAGGAGTAGCGTAAGCTCAGGTGAGAGTAGACGACCTCTGACCCGACGCATGACGAGTGACCTCTGTTTGAATTTGCAAATGAGGTATTATGCAATTAAAAATGCACTAATTTGCATGTATTTGATAAATTGGAACCTTGGATAAAGTCAGGTTTGATTTTGTTGACATATACAGGTTTTTTTTTTTTTTTTTTGAGATAGGATTTTGATGTCTCTGTTTATCACTTAATAAATCAGAAAATACTGTCAACAGAAGCAGCAAAATCCTTTACACCATGTTTTAAGGAATTAAAGGCTAATATAAATCAGGTGAATTATATATGAACAAATCTTCAAATACATTAATTGAACTGAAAAATGTGGTGTGTGTGTGTGTGTGTGTGTGTGTGTGTGTGTGTGTGTGTGTGAAGCTGCTGAAGCAATGGTTCTTGCAGCAAAAAAACAAAACAAACATGGGAATTGTGTTTCTAATGCTTTCTCTTTAAAAAACTAAAATAAAAACAAAAGCTCACAGGAAAGAATGACCTCATTTGTGAAATGCTCCATTTGTGTTTCTTCTGTCTATTTCTGTGTGGATTACCGTGTGCATTTTTTCTTCCATCTTGTTCAGCGACACAAGATTAGTCAGTCTAGGGAAGGAACTTTGCATATCACTCTTGATGAAAGAAAAAAGAAAACATTAGGAACTATAAAAAGCATTGTTTAAACACGACAGCGAACCTCCAGATCTGACGTCACGTTGTCGTGATCTTTTCCAGACGCAGAAGGAATAAAGCTGAAAGTTAACACTGCTAATCTAAAAAAATGAGGTGAAAATCTTTGCAAATGACATTCAAAATAGCATGTTGACCAATGCAATATCTGTCATAGTATTAGATAGAAATTTAATTGAGTCCCTGAAGTCTTATTCTGGGGTAATTGCGAATGGATGAATGCCTTTTCCAAAATAACTAAATAAATAAATATAATTAGACTCATTTGAATTACAGATTCAGACAGTCTGCTCAAGCATTAACTCAGTAAGAGCTTCTTATCCGGATTAAGTTCTTGTTTGCATGAAGAGATGTGACAAATTGTCCGTTTTAAAATCACAGACCTGTTCAATAATAGTCTCTCTATGATTAATACTAAAGGGCCTATGAGGGTTGCAGAGGTGGATTATGTTATATACCACATGATATATTTAGACAAAAATAATCAGTGTGAAATGAGCCAAAGATTTAGAAAGTAGACATTTCTCTGACAGAGAACTCTCATTGTTTCTGATAAAATCCTTTTGGGGAAATAAAACCAAATAAGACAACTGTTGACACAGTAAGAGTGTTTTTATTTTTATAGAGGATCTATTATTGTCATGATTCCTGTCTTGTGTTCCCCTTGTCTTCTTGTGTGGACTAGTATGTTATTTTCCTGTTCTGTGCCATGTTTTGTAGTCCTTTGTAGTTTTCCTTGTTGATTAGTTCCCGATTGTTCCCAGGTGTCTTGTTTGCCAATCTCCCCTTGAAGGTATGTATATATACCCAAGTGTTTCTCATGTTCTTTGTCTGTTGTTGTCCTTAGTGGATGTTTTGTGTGAGTTGTTTTCAGTTCTGGTTTATCCCATGTTTGGATTTACTCTGGGTTTTGCCTGTCTCGTTGCCTGGATGTTTTTGTCTTATTTTGTTAATAAACTGCCATACTGCCCTTGGATCCTCCTCTTCCTTGTTTCTGAAACACTCCACATTACAATTATTCCCTTTCTCAAAGTCTTGATATTGTTTCTGGACTCTCCTAGAACAGGTTTTCCTGCCTGAATGTTGATTATTCTCCTCATATTCTCCATTGTTGCGGCTCCTCTCTTCCCAGTCTGTCAGTAACGCTCTGTTTACTTCCTGTCTCTATGAAGCCCCTCCTTCTGAAAAGCACACTGTGCTCTGATTGGTCGGCTGGAGCAGTGTGTTGTGATTGGTTGAGCGCTTCTAGTGTGTTTGGGAAATGTACCGCCCCTTAACCGCCAGTTTCAACACACTACTAACTAACTGTAAAGACTATACCATATAAAAACAGCCACACTTTTATTAATCCAGAACTGCATTTTATTATTCTTTGATCAAAATAGCCACACTGACATATAACTGTGAGTTACTTTATTGAAGTGAGACAACAAACACATTTCATTAAAGGTGCTCTAAGCGATGTCACAAGTTTTTTAGGCCAAAACATTTTTTGTCACATCCAGCAAACATCTCCTCACTATCCGCTAGCTGCCTGTCCCCTGAACACACTGTGAAGAAACGCGGTCTCTGTAGACAGCCCAGGCTCCACAAACGGCAAGAAACACAAACTGGCCCAGCCTGGACCACGAAACATAACAAACAGTGTTCCAGCCAATAACAGACAAGAATGATTTGGGGGTGGGGAAGTTAGCTAGAGGAGAGATGTCCTAGACAACGACTAACGTTAAAATTGTATATTCTTGAGAATTTTGATATGGGAGGGAGGGGGAGGGGACGGGATGAGAAGGAGGGACGGGACGGGATGAGAAGGAGGGACGGGACGGGATGAGAAGGAGGGAGGGGACGGGATGAGAAGGAGGGAGGGGACGGGGTGAGGAGGAGGGAGGGGACGGGATGAGGAGGAGGGGACGGGATGAGGAGGAGGGAGGGGACGGGATGAGGAGGAGGGAGGGGACGGGAGGAGGAGGGAGGGGACGGGATGAGGAGGAGGGAGGGGACGGGATGAGGAGGAGGAGGGAGGGGACGGGATGAGGAGGAGGAGGGAGGGGACGGGAGGAGGAGGAGGAGGGAGGGGACGGGAGGAGGAGGGAGGGGACGGGATGAGGAGGAGGGGACGGGGTGAGGAGGAGGGAGGGGACGGAAGGAGGAGGGAGGGGACGGGATGAGGAGGAGGGGACGGGATGAGGAGGAGGGGACGGGATGAGGAGGAGGGAGGGGACGGGATGAGGAGGAGGGAGGGGACGGGATGAGGAGGAGGGGACGGGATGAGGAGGGAGGGGACGGGATGAGGAGGAGGGAGGGGACGGGATGAGGAGGAGGGGACGGGATGAGGAGGAGGGGACGGGATGAGGAGGAGGGGACGGGATGAGGAGGAGGGGACGGGATGAGGAGGAGGGAGGGGACGGGATGAGGAGGAGGGAGGGGACGGGATGAGGAGGAGGGAGGGGATGAGGAGGAGGAGGGAGGGGACGGGATGAGGATGAGGGAGGGGACGGGATGAGGAGGAGGGAGGGGACGGGATGAGGAGGAGGAGGGAGGGGACGGGATGAGGAGGAGGGAGGGGACGGGAGGAGGAGGGAGGGGACGGGAGGAGGAGGAGGAGGGAGGGGACGGGAGGAGGAGGAGGGAGGGGACGGGAGGAGGAGGGAGGGGACGGGATGAGGAGGAGGGGACGGGATGAGGAGGAGGGGACGGGATGAGGAGGAGGGGACGGGATGAGGAGGAGGGGACGGGGTGAGGAGGAGGGAGGGGACGGAAGGAGGAGGGAGGGGACGGAAGGAGGAGGGAGGGGACGGAAGGAGGAGGGAGGGGACGGAAGGAGGAGGGAGGGGACGGGATGAGGAGGAGGGGACGGGATGAGGAGGAGGGGACGGGATGAGGAGGAGGGGACGGGATGAGGAGGAGGGAGGGGACGGGATGAGGAGGAGGGAGGGGACGGGATGAGGAGGAGGGAGGGGACGGGATGAGGAGGAGGGAGGGGACGGGATGAGGAGGAGGGAGGGGACGGGATGAGGAGGAGGGAGGGGACGGGATGAGGAGGAGGGAGGGGACGGGATGAGGAGGAGGGAGGGGACGGGATGAGGAGGGAGGGGACGGGAGGAGGAGGGAGGGGACGGGATGAGGAGGAGGGAGGGGACGGGATGAAGAGGGGGAGGGAGGGGGAGGGGACGGGATGAGAAGGAGGGAGGGGACGGGATGAGGAGGAGGGAGGGGACGGGATGAAGAGGGGGAGGGAGGGGGAGGGGACGGGATAAGAAGGAGGGAGGGGACGGGATGAGAAGGAGGGAGGGGACGGGGTGAGGAGGAGGAGGGGACGGGGTGAGGAGGAGGAGGGGACGGGATGAGGAGGAGGGGACGGGATGAGGAGGAGGGGACGGGATGAGGAGGAGGGAGGGGACGGGATGAGGAGGAGGGAGGGGACGGGATGAGGAGGAGGGAGGGGACGGGATGAGGAGGAGGGAGGGGACGGGATGAGGAGGAGGGAGGGGACGGGATGAAGAGGGGGAGGGAGGGGACGGGATGAAGAGGGGGAGGGAGAGGGAGGGGGAGGGGACGGGATGAGAAGGAGGGAGGGGACGGGATGAGAAGGAGGGAGGGGACGGGATGAGGAGAGGGGAGGGGAGGGTCGAGCTAGCCTCCGTTTTGTTTGACAATACTTCGAACGTCAACAATGACGTCACCTAACATCGCTTAGAGCAGCTTTAACAAAGAATCTGAATACAATCAGTTAAATCATCAGTTCAGTTTTGGTACTTTGTGTCACCTATATAATTACAGTGTTTATTTACAGCCAAGAAACTCACAGTCAACTGAACATCTGGAATAGAGCTGTCAAATTAATTTGGTCTTCTTTAAATTAACGAGAAATGTTTCAAATTGAGATCTTCGAGAGAATCATCTGAGAACCAAGAACTTAAGCAAAAGATTTCATGTTCTCCCCTTATTCTTATCTAAGAGAAACAGATATTAAAATAAACTCAACTTCATACATTGACCAATACATGTTAGTATACCATTGTTTTTTAAACAAGGGCTGGTTATCTACATCTACGAGTTAGACAAAGAGAAAATGCCAGCAGGAATTACAGAATCTGGTCACTCTAAACAATGCTGGGTTGTTTCAACCCATTGTTGGGTCAAATATGAACAAACCCAATCGTTGGGTTTAAAAATGCAATTAAAAAATGTATACCAACTCTTGGATTTGTCCATATTTGACCCAACAATGGGTTGAAACAACCCAACATTTTTTTTTAAGAGTGTAATTGCCATCCAGAATATTTGAATAAGGATTTCTTTATAAACGACACAAACAGATCAATTTACAAGCTGAAGCGTCACAGGCATGATCTGCGTGTGAGAAGCCAGAGAGCAGAGAGACAGCTGCACATTACTGACTGATTCAGATCGGCCTTTTCATCGCTACAAGAGCCACTGACGAGCGGCATCATATCTCATTGTGTGCCACAGATAACACATCTCTGATGAAAAGTGGAGAAGATAAAGGGTTAAAGCTATGAATCATCTCGCCCAAATGCAGAGCTTTGTCTGTGTTCACTGTCAAATTAAGCAGTAAATCACACCGACGGAAAGACTGGGCCGAGAAGAGACGTTTCTCAGTCTGGATCAGATCTTGCACATCAATTCATTACTGTTACCTATGCATTAAACTCATTGCACATCACACGTGTGACATGAATGATATCTAATACAAATCGTGCATGGATGAGGTGATCTATTTCGCCTATTAAACAAGTTAAAAAAAAACTCAGAATACCTTAGAAATCAATAAATTGCATCTTTATTTTGAACTATTAATAGAAGAAATAAACACATGAATAAAAAATACAAACGAGTAAAAAAATAATAAATATATATAACAAAATAAACAAAACAAAACTCTGAATCATCATGCACCAATGCTACATTTTTCTAAATGTCTTAATCATTTGTTAACAAACAAGTATTCATTACTTCAATGAGCTCATTGTTTCTGCATTAAATTATTACATTGTTTAAATTAATAAATTTTAGCTAACTGGGATTTGTATTTGTGCATTTCTGAAATACATAACTCCCTCTGATAACAGATCACTCTAAATTATAATATGGACTCATATTCTGTACTTTCTGTAAAGCTGCTTTGAAACGATGTGTATGAAAAGCGCCGTACAAATAAATGTGAATTGAATTGATCATAATGAATAACACAGCACAAGTTTTGAACTGTGAATCGATCAGTGTGTGTTTTAGATACGAAGAGGAAATAGACACACAAATGACAGATTATGAATATGGAAAGGAACATGATTATTAGAGCAGAACTGCTTCTTTCATTCTGGAGAAAGAAGAAGCCTATTATTGTGTGTGATAACAGTTGACAAACCCATGACATTCCCCAGACGTCCTTGTTCATCCTGCCTGATTCAGTAGCGCTTTCATTTCAACAATCCCTTTCAGCTAACGCAAACCTATCAACAAAAGTGCTGCTTTTCCGGCCTGAGTGAGTCACTTATTAAGAGCCGTTCGTTGGCTTCTGTTTCCTCTGAAGCGCTGATAGTCGCCCACAGATGTTTATGAGCTCTGGTCTTCTTATGTAACTCTTCTGATTACTGAGATCAAGGCCACACGCTTCTTCTCATCTCCACCTGTGTTACTGTAACACAACCCACTAATTATTAACCCTTGGTGCTCTTCGGTCATCTTTGACCGAACATTTTTATATTTTTAACTTCATTGGAAGGGTACGAAACTTGGCACAGGTTTTGGCACTTGCTGTGTGAACACACAAAAATAATCATGGACATGATTCATGAAGGTTAAATGGTCCTGAAAAAAACACTTGTGCTCCTCACGGTCAAAAATAAGCGCATTGGAAATTAAAGGATTAGTTCACCCCAAAATGAACATTTCCTAATAATTTACTCACCCCAATGCCATCCAAGATATCCATGTCTTTCTTTCCTCAGTGGGAGAGAAATTATGTTTTTTGAGGAAAACATTTTTCTTCTAACAATGGACTTCATTGGTTACCATCGTTTTTAAGTCCAAATCAATGCCGTTTCAAAAGTCTTTAAAGTGTTTAAACGGGCTGTACGCGATCACAGGTGAAGAAGAGGTTGTTATCTAGCGAAACGATAGGTCATTTTCAAAAAATATATATAATTTATAGACTTTTTACCTTCAAAAGTTCGGATTGAGCTGATCAACAAACGGACAGGGAACTACGCCATCACGTTGAAAGGTCACGCCGGCGCCGGCAATACTATTTGAACTACTATTCATATTCATCAGAATGTTATTCATATACTATTCATATTCATATTCACTGAATACTATTACTATATATATAATAGCAAACAATACTATTTGAACTATCCTCCTACGTACAGTCGCATTGTAAACAGTGGGGCGGTACTTCTGCCGGCGCTGGCGCGACCTTACAATGTGATGACGTAGTTCAGTATTTTTTTTTGAAAATGACCTATCGTTTCGCTAGATAACAACCTCTTCTTCAGCTGTGAGTACAGCCCGTTTAAACACTTCAAAGACTTTTGAAACTGCATTGATTTGGACTTAAAAACGATGGTAACCAATGAAGTCCATTGTTAGAAGAAAAATTTTCCTCAAAAAACATAATTTCTCTCCCACTGAGGAAAGAAAGACATGGATATCTTGGATGGCATTGGGGTGAGTAAATTATTAGGAAATTTTCATTTTGGGGTGAACTAATCCTTTAATGGGAGACGAATTTGTTTGGTACTGCAGACAAACAACATCTCACTGAAAGCTCATTTTGTGAGATATCAACCTCAAATTTGGAACACAACTTCTTTAGATTTATGGCTTTGATTTTCTTGTTGTTTCAGACTAAAAAAAAAGCCATTTCATATAAAAACTGTGCATTTTTCATAACAGTACATATAAAATTCTGTAACTTTTTTTCAAGCTATCTTTTTAAAACTTGTTTTTGATTCAGCAATAATCTGCAGTGTCGTCTTTAAAAAGAGCCCAAACTTCAGTCTGTGATCCAAAGCATTCGAGATTTACCACAGTTTAAGCTGGAAAAGTCATTTTCAGGTCCATGCTCAAAAAGTGAATAAATGGATTATAACGATATATATACATAATTATAATTTAATACCCTAAAATCTCCTAAAAATGCATATATAATAAAAAACATTATCGAACTAAAATATAGTAGGCTACATTCATTTCATTGAAATAAAAAATATTTGGTCATATTTGACCCCCACATGAAGAGCACGAGGATTAAGTACATACTGTACACTGCATTCATCCTCCCACAGATAGATCATTTATTTTATAAATTATTATATAAATTGCAGGCAGTTTCAGATCATCCATACGTTCATCTGTAAGAGCGCTGCATGGCTTTTGAAGCTCATTATTTCTGTACAACAATGCAAAAATTATGGAAGCCCATTTCCGCCATAAGTCATAATTTTGACTTTTCATGTCACAATGAAATAGAATGTTATAAACATAAAAATAAAATATATAAGATAAAAAGTCTAACTTATGTCGTACCAAGTCACAATTATGGGATTTCTGATGAAAAGTAAAAAATGTGACATACTAAGTCAGAAATATGACTAATATTTATGAAATTTAAAATAATATCAAAATTTTGAGATAAAAAGTATGACCGTCAATGTCACAGTTTCATCACAAATTTGACATGTCATAATTATGACTTTCTAATTCCTCATTTAGACTTTAATGTCATAATTATGACTTAAGTCATTCAATTTAGTATGTCATGTTTATTTTTTATTCTTTTAATACAAAATATTTTAGACCTTTCATCTCATTAATATGACTTAGTATGTCATAATTTTGACTTTTTATGGCATAATTATAATTTATAAAAGCATGTTTTTTTTTCTTATGTGGCAGAAATGGGCTTCTATAAATAAAATATTAGATGGATTAGAATAGATTAGACTTTTTTTTTTTATGTCCATTTACATATTAATAATTTTAGAAAGGAACCAAATATTTCACCTCATGCTCATCTGATTTAATTGGTGCCGAGTCTCGTGTACTTATGAAGCTGCTGATCTGAAATGCAAATCATTATTAAAGTGTAATTTGGAATGTATATTTGTACATCATCCTCATCCTCATCTTCATCACTCCTCTGGGTCTCTCAGTAATATTGATCACACTGAGGATAACCGCAGGTTCTCTGAGGACAAACTGAGACGAGACTGTTACTGATCAACTAACGCTCGTGAGCTTCTGTTTGCTAATAAAGAGGGGAAACAATCACATATACTGTGATTTATTACAGTGATATATTAAAACACAACAAATAGCCATAATATTATGAAATGTACACACATCAGATCAGCCAACTGTGAGAGTTCTTTACAAGTCTTTGAACGTTGAACTGAGACTGTATTTAATGCTTCTGGATTCAGAGACCTGGTAATGTTAATGAAGACACGTATGTAATATTGTATAATACACATTTTTATGATTGATTTTTATGATTGATATTTACCTACACAAATCAAAAAATGTATGTTATGCATCTAAATTAACAGGAACAAAAATGTTTTTGACAAACTTAATTTTGGTTTCATTTTAGCGCTTCAAAGGAAGTTTACAACCACAAATAATAATAAATTAAATTAAATAAAAGTTTTAAAATGTATAGAAAATTTAATTTAATATTAAAAATAAATGTCAATTTAAAAAAATAAATATTAATAATTTTGTCATTATTACATACAGTATTTGAATGTGTTCTGAAGAATCACTTTGACCAGTTCAGTGAGTCGTTACACTGATTCAAACTGATGTGTGAATCACACTTCACTGGCTGTTGAATGGTTATTTTTGCATTATTGTGCAAATTAATGTTTATAAAATTATATTATTTTTATTAAATAAAATTATTCACCCCTATATCCACTTATAATCATTCATCTATACTCATTTTCATCTTTAAAACACATTGTCAGTGTACTGAGCGACAGAAGTGACCCAAGAGCCGCTAAAGGAATCATTCAGTTCCAGTATTTTTAATTATGAACTCATTTCCCCTGATTAAAGGTGGAACTATTAGTTCAGATCCAGCACACACACACACACGCACGCACACACACACACACACACTGCTGCTCAGTGGAATCAAATTCTCATTTGGATCCATTTGCAGACTTGCATTATGTGAGAGTTTCACCTCTGCGTGACCAATGGTGTTTACAGCTTTCTGAATTACTAAACTCCATTCTCTGAACCAAATTCTCAATAGCCTAAACCAATTTGTCGAATACATCACTATTTCTGCAAAACCAAGAACAAGTTCAGGTCGTTAAAACACTGTTTGCAAATCTCATGCACTCTTTTTGTAAAACTCTAAACACATTCTCACTCACTAAAACACACATCACTGTGATACATTTGTGTCGCAAAACACCAAACACACGAGGCAAAAGTTAAACACAACTACAAGTTGTCATCGTTTACACGACCTTATTACTAATGATGTGATCAAACCAACTGTATGAAATATGAGCCAGTTCAGTAACAGCTGACACAGGTGCGCTGATGATATGAACAATAGATGGAAACAATCTGAGAGGAAGAGGAGGAAGAGGACGAGAAAGAGGAAGGTGTGGACAATGTTGTCAAGGTGAAGGTTTGTCCCTTCAACACTGATGTGGAGAAACTCCTCCGGCATGAAGACATGAAGCAGAATAAATCTCTCGTACTGACCTTAATTCTATTCATTTAGAGTTACTGTAACCTTTTTGGCTTTTGCAGTTGGGTTACTGTATTTTCACAGTGTGCAAGTGCTAAAAATACAGATACTATACAATATTCAGTACAATACTACACTTGCAGTGCATACAATATACAATTTATTCACCTTACTGTAAGTTGTCATTACTGTTCTTTTTTTACGCTATTGCAAATTCTTTTTTACTTTGTTACAATACTTTTTTTCAGTAACTGCATGCTTTCTGTGTTCTCCATTAATTAATGAAGTGTCTAATGAATGATCTGTAGTGTTTATAATATTGACAGGTGTGTATGATCTGAGAGCATTGCTTGATTTTGAGTTCAGATAAAATGGTTTTGAAGCAATCGTTTGATTTTGCCAGAAGAGTCAGAGGTTCTGTGAATGTTTTGAAAATGTGGATTTGTGTTTAAGGTTTTGAGAAGGTGAGTGATGGTTTCAAGAAATGTGTTTTAGCAATTCAGAAAAACTAGATAACAGCAGTTGTGAACATGGTGAACCTGTGGTTAGTTTAATCACGGCGTGCTGGAGGAACGGTCTGGTTTCAGCGAGTTGTCAGGCTGTGATTTAGGTGACAGGAACGCTGGTTCGCTCTGGTTTGTTTATCCAGTCTGCTGTTTTAGCACACATGTTCTGTTAGTGCCTCCTAATAGAAACCAGAGCTTAGATGTTCCTGGAAAAGCCAAACAGACTCCTCCCTCTTCACAGTCATCATCATCATCATCATCATCATCACACATGGCAACATCTCTACGCTCTCCAACACCTGACCAATGACGAGCCTCGGGTTACGCTTCACCCTCGACCTCACGCTGGGGTCAGTGGGTTTCACTGCGCTCCAGGCGAAACATTATACCACAATATCACAATATTTAAACATTCAGTGTTTGTCCTCCCAGTGTCCTCACTGACCGTGCAGATCTGCAAAATTAAAACTAAAATAGGGAACACTATATTTTACAGTGTCCTTGTTACATATGTTACATGCACTTACCATAATAACAGTAAATTATGCATAATTACATGCAACTGACCCTCAACCAAACCCTAATCCTGTCCTAACTCTTAAGTACATGTGGTTAATTAATATTACTCAGTACTTAAATATATAATTACACTGTAACAATGACACCTTAAAATAAAGTGTAGCCCTTTACCGTGTTATTATACATTTAAGTATTGAGTAATATAAAGCAACTACATGCACTTACTATAGAGTAGGGTTTCTGATTAGGGATTAGTTGCATGTAATTATTCATCATTTACAGTTTTTACTAAATTAAGTACATGTAACAGATGTTACAAGGACACTGTAAAAAAGGTGTTACAGAAATACATTAAAGTAAAGTTGTTAAAATAATTAGCTGGAAATAACTAAAAACTAAACTAACTACAACTAAAACTAAAATAAAAATAAATTAAACCTAAATAGCAATATTTTTATTAAAATAAAAATAAATAAAAAATTGGCAAAAGCACTAAACAAAATTAAAAAAAATGTTTTAACTAAAATTAACATGAAAACTTATAAAAATAAAAGCCAATTCAAAATATTAATTTCGGTAACACTTTAGTTTAGGGTCCAATTCTCACTATTAACTAGTTTATTATCTTGCACATTACTAGGAGATTGGCTATTTATTAGTACTTATAAAGCACATATTAATGCCTTATTCTGCATGATCATATTCTTCATCCCTTAATCCTATAAAACCAACCCGATTTTACGGCAATTTGTACAAATTTTACAAGGTGGCTACTTCTTACTATACGACCTCACTCGTACGAATTCATAATACTTTTGCTAAATCGTACATATTTTACGATTTGCCAAATTTGTATGAATTCATATGAATGACTTACCCCTGACCCCGCCTCTAAACCTACACATCACGTGTGTTTTGACAAAAAGTGAGGATTTCGTATGAATTCGTACAATTTGTCTAAACCCGCGTGATGTGTAGGTTTAGGGGTGGGGTCTGGTCATTCGTACGAATTTGGCTAAAAGTCTTACGAATTCGTACGAGTGAGATTGCGAGATAGCATTGACAATCCCTAAACTTAACAACTACCTTACTCCCTATTAATAAGCAGTAATTAGGAGTTTATTGAGGCAAAATTCATAGTTAATAGTTAGTAAATAGTGAGAGTTGGACCCTAAACTAAACTAAAGTGTGACCAGAAAATTCTATTTCAGTATTTCAGCCTTTCTACCTCAAAATTACACATTTTATTAACACTTAACACTTAACACTTCACATTTAATTCAAAGTGTGTCACAGTTCATGAATTCGCTGTCTCTTCCTTGTCTCGTGTGATTGTGTATTGTGCGTGTGATTAGTGTGGGTGTGTCCTCCGATTACCGCTGATCATTAGCGCCAGCTGATTCCACTCAGCTCTCCTATATATTCTCAGTGACTGGTGTCTTGCGTTGTCAGATCGTTGTGGTGTCTACCGGTGTTGGTTCCTGTCCTGTTTGGCGTCCTCTCGTGATCTTCGTTCCAGTTTGGATTTGTCTCTTCGTGTCTTCGGTTCCTGTCGTCATCACTGCAGTTCTGGATTACGGACTTCTCACTCATCTGCCATCCACCACCTGCCCGGTTGCCCATCGAGGTCCCTGCGTCACTCGCCTGCCCTGTGTGTCGTGTTTGTGTAGACCTGATTTATTATAAACATCTTTTACCTGCATCTTGCTTCCTCTCGCGTTCATGACAGAACGATCTGACCAGATCATGGAAGCAGCAGGTGGTCCCACAATCAGCCTTGATGAATTCATTGCTCACAGTATCACTCGGATGGACACACAGGGCCAGAGCATCACGAACACAGGCTTTAGTGTCGCAGGTGTCCGAGCTCACCCAACAACTCCAACATCTGAGGAGTCCCGCTGCGCCGCCCACACCGCCAGTTCAGCCCACACCACCGGAGTCGCTCTTCCAGTCGGAACCTCGTCTACCTGTACCAGAGGCATATTCAGGAGAACCCAGTTTCTGCAGAACGTTCTTGCTCCATGCATTTCTCACAGCAACCCCGAACCTTCAACAATGAGAGATCGAAGATAGCGTTCGTTTTGACGCTGCTGACTGGGAGAGCGGCGTTATGGGGAACGGCGGTGTGGGAGAATCAGGATCCATGCTGCGCCTCGTTCCAGGCACTCGGCGAGGAGATGAAGCGTGTGTTCGACCGGTTGATGGTAGGAAGAGAGGCGGCCAGGGTGCTCGCCGACCTGCAACAAGGAGATCGTTCCGTGTCTGACTACTCCATCGAATTCTGCACATTGGCGGTAGAGTGCCAATGCAACAAGGAGGCGCAGTGGGACATGTTCCTGCATGGGCTGGCTGACCGTGTCCAAAAGGAGATCTATGCACTGGACCTTCTCACAACTTTAAATGGGCTCATCGAACTGGCTCTAAGAGTAGATGCACGACTTTCCAGGATGGAACATCGCGTTCCTCCGAATCGTCTACCTGGAGGCACTGAAGGTCCACGGACCAGCGGCGGGGACTCGGTCAGCCCCGTCTTCGATCACGAGCCCATGTTGGTAGGGAGAGCTCGGCTTTCCCGGGAGGAGAAGGAAAGGCGGAGGTCCCAGGGACTTTGCCTTTACTGTGGGGGAGCGGGCTACTTCCTACACGCCTGTCCAGTAAAAGGGCCAAGCTCGGTAGAAAACGTGAGGCTACTATCGGGTGGGATATCCGCCAAGAAGACCTCATCACCATCGTCCACACTCCTCCCGGTAAGACTGAGATGGGCCGCCGGCACACACGACTGTCACGCCTTACTGGACTTGAGGGAGCGGAGGGCACCTTTATGGACCATAATCTTGCCCAGAAACTTCTCATCCCTGTCACCTCACTTACTCACAACATATCTGTCAATGCTCTCAATGGTCAAAGACTCCCCAACATTGCACTCACTACCGGACCCATAACACTCACCACATCAGGCAATCATACTGAGACTTTGTCATTTCTTCTCTTGGACTCACCCCTGGCACCCGTAGGACTTGGTCACCCCTGGCTCACGTTACACAACCCCAGGGTGGACTGGCGCCAGCAGTCCATCTCCGCATGGAGTACTCAATGTTATAAGTCTTGTCTTGCGTCTGCTTGTCCGTCTGTACCTGTTTCTGTGTTTCAGGAAGAGGCGGTGGATTTATCTAACGTGCCCGTTGAGTATCTAGACCTGAAGGAAGTGTTCAGTAAGTCCCGTGCTGCTTCTCTCCCTCCGCAGTAAAGAATACTTATCCTTTGCCACTGATGTCTTCATCTTTCGAGAGGTTGCAGGGAGCATCAGTCTTCACTAAATTGGATTTACGGAACGCCTATCATTTGGTTCGCATTAGGAAGGGGGATGAATGGAAGACCGCTTTTAACACCCCCAGGGGGCACTTTGAATATTTGGTCATGCCGTTCGGTTTGTCCAACTCCCCAGCGGTCTTCCAGGCACTCGTCAACGACGTGCTGCGAGATATGGTAGATCAGTTCATATATATCTACTTGGATGACATATTGATTTTTTCATCTTCTCTCCAGGAACACGTACATCATGTCCGACGAGTACTTCAGAGGTTGCTAGAGAATGGGTTTTTTGTCAAGGCGGAGAAATGCGATTTTCATGCACAGTCTGTTTCTTTTTTAGGATACATCATCTCGTCTGAGGGAGTGCGTATGGATCCTGAGAAGGTTAAGGCTGTGGTAGATTGGCCAAGTCCAGATTCCCGTAAGGCCCTACAGAGGTTTCTGGGGTTCGCCAATTTCTATCGGCGTTTCATTCGCAATTTCAGCCAACTAGCCGCTTCTCTGACTGCCTTGACCTCCCCCAGAACTACGTTCAGGTGGTCCTATACAGCGGAGGCTGTATTCGCCAAACTGAAAAGTCGCTTCGTTTCGGCTCCCATCTTGATAGCCCCTGATCCTTCACATCAGTTTGTGGTGGAGGTCGACGCGTCAGAGGTGGGGGTAGGCACAGTTCTCTCCCAACATTCTCCCACAGACGACAAGATGCATCCGTGCGCGTTTTTGTCCCATTGTTTATCTCCTGCCGAACGTAACTATGACATTGGTAACAGAGAGTTGTTGGCGGTCAAGTTAGCATTAGAGGAATGGCGTCATTGGTTAGAAGGGTCGGGGGTACCTTTTATCGTCTGGACCGATCACAAGAACTTGGAATATATCAGAACCGCCAAAAGACTCAACTCCAGGCAGGCTCGGTGGGCTCTTTTTTTCGGTCGTTTAGATTTTTTGCCCGGGTTCCAAAAACATCAAACCCGATTCTTTATCGCGTATTTTTGACCATTCCGAACGCCCGTCCACTCCCGAGTGCATTTTACCAGAGACCCTATTTGTCTCCACACTCGGAGACAAATGGGAGATCGAGTCGAAGGTCAAGATGGCCTTAGAAGGGGTAACGCCTCCGCCCGGTGGCCCACCGAATCGTTTATTTGTGCCTGAGGGATTACGGTCTGACGTTATTCAGTGGGGGCATTGTTCTAACGTGGCTTGTCATCCAGGAGTTAACCGCACCAGTTTTTTGGTCAGGCAACGATTCTGGTGGCCATTAATGGCTCGTGACATTCACAGTTTTGTCTTGGCTTGCTCGGTTTGTGCCACTGGTAAGACTTCCAATCGACCCCCAGATGGGTTACTCCAACTGCTGTCTGTCTCTTCGAGACCCTGGTCCCACATAGCGCTAGATTTTATCACCGCCCTCCCGCCCTCCCAGGGCAAGACGGTCGTTTTGACCGTAGTGGACCGGTTCTCGAAGGCGGCTCATTTTATTCCCTTGCCTAAATTACCCTCTGCCAAGGAGACAGCGGTGACTGTAGTAGACCACGTTTTTCACTTACATGGCCTCCCGATGGACGTGGTTTCCGACAGGGGACCCCAGTTTGTGTCCAAATTTTGGCGAGAATTTTGTAAATTATTGGGAGCGACTGTCAGTCTGTCCTCTGGGTTTCATCCCCAGAGCAATGGCCAAACCAAGAGAGCCAACCAGGATTTGGAAAGAGTGTTGCGATGTTTGGTATCCAAGAATCCTTCCTCCTGGAGTCAGCAGCTTTCAATGGTTGAGTACGCTCACAACTCATTACCAGTGTCATCCACGGGCCTATCTCCGTTTGAGTGTAGCTTAGGTTACCAGCCACCAGTTTTTTCTAGCCGGGAATCCGAAGTCGCGGTCCCCTCTGCCCACGCCTTCGTCCAGAGGTGTCACCGCACATGGACCAGAGCCTGTGAGACTCTGCTCCAGGTGGGGGTGCGCACCAAGGCTAAGGCCGATCGCCACCGGTCGAAGCCTCCCATCTACGTCGTTGGTCAAAAAGTGTGGCTTTCAACCAAGAACATTCCTCTCCGCTCCGTTTCTAATAAATTAGCTCCCAAATTTATCGGCCCATTTACTGTCACCAAGATCCTTAGTCCAGTGGCAGTCCGACTCAAACTTCCTCCTGCGTACAGGAGAATTCATTCCGTCTTTCATGTATCCAAATTAAAACCCTTGTTTTATTCTCGCATTAACCCGCCGGCCCCGGTTCCCCCCCCTGCCGCGACTCATAGATGGGGAACCTACATATTCGGTCAAACGTATTCTGGACTCGAGACGGAGGGGACGCGGATTCCAGTACCTGATGGACTGGGAAGGTTACGGTCCGGAGGAGAGAAGTTGGGTACCTGCTAGAGACATATTGGATCACTCCCTTATAGATGATTACAATCGACAGGTAAGGGTGTCTGCGTACTGTCACGGTTCATGAATTCGCTGTCTCTTCCTTGTCTCGTGTGATTGTGTATTGTGCGTGTGATTAGTGTGGGTGTGTCCTCCGATTACCGCTGATCATCAGCGCCAGCTGATTCCACTCAGCTCTCCTATATATTCTCAGTGACTGGTGTCTTGCATTGTCAGATCGTTGTGGTGTCTACCGGTGTTGGTTCCTGTCCTGTTTGGTGTCCTCTCATGATCTTCGTTCCAGTTTGGATTTGTCTCTTCGTGTCTTCGGTTCCTGTCGTCATCACTGCAGTTCTGGATTATGGACTTCTCATTCATCTGCCATCCACCACCTGCCCGGTTGCCCATCGAGGTCCCTGCGTCACTCGCCTGCCCTGTGTGTCGTGTTTGTGTAGACCTGACCTTCACTGTTTATTTATAATAAACATCTTTTACCTGCATCTTGCTTCCTCTCGCGTCCATGACAAAGTGTTACTGGCTGTTTCTTTGTTATGTTTTGTACAATAGTTGGATCCTATTTTTCCCAGTTTACAGTGTTTGAATCCATCATGCTTTACTTATTCCTTGTTCGTGTTAAATTCCTTGTTCGTGTTGTAGTGCGTTAACTGTTACTGAAACTAAGAGCGCATTCACACTGTGGCTTACTCATCCTTTGCATCATTTTTGAGAAGATGAAGTTGTATTATACTCTTATGTTATATGATTAATCTTTCATGCATTGGATGCGTTTGGGTGAGTTACAGTTATGCAAAGCAATTCAGCTTCGGCTCAAGTGAATTAATCCTCAACATTATCAACTATCACTGGAATATTTGAAAATATGATATTCTAGATATTTCTTCTTCAAAAGTGCATTGATTGATAATATCTTGAAGTGTTATTCTAACAATATGTTTTAAAATTATGTTTTGAATTTTCTAAATCAAAAATCTTTGCCTGTAATAATATAATAGATGAGATTAAGCTGATGTAAAAGCTGATACAGTTATATGGCTGTAATATATTATTCAATAGGGAGTGCCAGTGTTTAAACAGGTTTAATTTTTCATTAAATTTGTCAGAAAGGGTCTCAAATCAAGTGGCAGGGGAAAAATCAATAGCCTTAAATAAACATTAAAATACAAACATCTAGTCTATTGTAGATTTTTCTGCATCAATGAACATCGTTCAACTAAACAATACGTGTGCGTTTGTAAAACAAAATGATATCCAGCTATAGATCTTCTCTTTGAGTTTCTACAGACAGGAGGACTTAACCTTTGACCCCGAGGGAAACCTCTGTCAAATAAATGTGCTTCTGAAATAATCCTCACATGTGACTCTCCGTCTTGCTGCATGTGTGTGTGTGTGAGTGTATTTGCATTTCAAGCCTTTAGATGAATCATGCATTTTCATTGAGTGTATAACTGTTTGGTTACTCTGGAAAAACAAATATTCTCGGCGGGTCGTCCTCTCTGGATTTCCACGGAGCATGATGACCTTTACTCAAACCAAATAATGGAGAGGAAAGAGCCGTGTGTGTGTGTGTGTGTGTGTGTTTTAGTAAAAAACGTAAGCGCTCGTGGGAAGTAAAAGATACAGACTGGTGGGCCGGAAAAGCACTTGGAAGTAAATGACGGAAACCAGTCAATTTGTCACGGTTTGGGTTTTCTTGTCATTGTCATGTTCCTGTGTCTTGTCATGTGATTCCCTGTTTGTCATGTGATCCTGCCATGTGTCTTGTCATTGGTTAATCGTCTGATCGTTGTTCACAGGTGTTCCCTGTCTTGTAATTAGTCTATGTATTTAAGCCCTCATGTTTGCCCTGTGTCCTTGTCGAGTATTGTTTGTTCTATGTCCCAGATCCAGTTTCTTGTTTTCTAGTTTAATGCCATGCCATGCTTTTCTTTTATGTTTGATCTTGTTTTTCAATTGTTTTGTTATTAAAGTTGCGTTCGGGTTCTCAACCAGCTTGCCTCCAGTGAATCTTTTGTAACAAAATAATACAATGACAAGACACATGGCAGGATCACATGACAAGACACAGAAACATGACAATGACAAGACAACCCAAACCGTGACACAATTCAGCTTCACAGTTACAATCAGGAAAATAACAATCAATGATGCAAACTTCATCGGTAACACTTTACAATAGGGTTCAACATTAGTGAACTACCTTATGAATGAACAACACTTCTGCAGCATTTATTAATCTTAGTTAATCTTAATTTCAACATTTACTAATAAAATCAAAGGTTGTATTAGTTAACATTAGTTAATGCACTGTGAACTAACATGAACAAACAAACAGCTGTATTTTTATTAACTAACATTAACAATGAATAATCAATACTGTAACAAATGTATTGCTCATTGTTAGTTCATATTAACTAGTGTTAACTAATGAACCTTATTGTAAAGTGTGACCACTTCATCAAATACTAATATTTAATATCTTGTGCATTTGTGCTGTTGCATGGATTAAAGAGTGTTTATGCATTAAAATACCATTTTTTTTTTTTTTTGATGAACCAGTTGTTCATATTCCTTCAAGGGTCATAGGAACCTGGGTGTGCTCTTTGATAACAATCTTTTTTTTATTTGAAATCCACGTTTCTAGTATCTGTAAAAACGCATTCTTACATATTAAAAATATATCTAAACTACAACATATGCTCTCAATGGCAAATGCAGAACAGTATGTCCATGCGTTCATGACCTCAAGGCTAGATTATTGTAATGCTCTACTGGGTGGTTGCCCTGCACGCTTAATAAACAAACTACAGCTGGTCCAAAACGCAGCAGCTCGAGTTCTTACCAGAACCAGGAAGTATGACCATATTAGCCCGGTTCTGTCAACACTGCATTGGCTCCCTAGCCTGGAAATCCAGACCTAAATCTGAAAGATTAATGGTCTGGCATCGACTAATGAAAATCGGCCAGCTCGAGGGGCGGCACCAAGCATGCACTTGAAAATCTCACTGCACGCTATTGGATAACACTACGACCAATCACAACAATAAACCCCATACGCTTAGCTACTAGCGGAGCTAACTGGTAGATTAGACTCTTGCCGTATCCAGTCGGCAAAACAGCAAAAACGTCCTTCTTGCAAAGGAACGATTCGAGCGCCGTCTTCTGTTCCTCTTTTAGAGAAAAAGCCAAGTCTAACTCGTTCATTGTAGCGGCCAAAGCCGTTTCAAACAACTGGTGTTCATCCATAGCCATCTTGCAATGTTTACTAATGACTTCGACGTCACAGCGCTGTCGTCATCTCGCCTCTGGCCCGCCTATATCAGATAACCCGATGTGATTGGTGCAGCTCAGATCAAGGGGCATAGTTAATGAGCATCATTACTCGACACCAGAGTAACTCGCTGAGCAAATTCAGCTTGTGCTCTCGCGATAACTCTGGCTTTCCAGGGTACTGGCTCCCTATTAAACATCGAATTATCACTGATTACTTACAAAGCACTAAATGGTTTAGCTCTCCAGTACTCTAAGATCTTAACGCATTATAGTCCTTCACGTCTATTGCGATCTCACAATTCTGTTTGCTTAGTTGTGGACACTTAATATTCAACAATATTATTGATCTCCTGCATTGACTCCATTATATGAGAACTGAACTGAGCTGGGCGATCATCACGGTTTCCTCAAGAGCGGCTGTAGAGATAAATGAACTAAATTAATAACTTTTTTACAACAGAAATGAACCATCACTGAACTTACTTAATCTGGACTATGACACTATTTTCTTCTGGATAAACAATCTTTGTTGCATTATTTTCCTGTTATCTCTGTTAAACTGCTATGAAACAATCTGTATGTAAAAAGCGCTGTATAAATAAAGGTGACTTGACTTGACTGTGTGTCCCTGCTGAAAATAAGCTTAAACCAGTCTAAGATCTTGATGGTTTTAGAGACAGCAAGCCACAGGATCATATAACCACACAATATTAGCCCTCAGATGATGAGATTATGAGGCAGTGCTTGTAATAATTAACCTTCTGAATAAATCAGTGAAACCATCATATTTTGACGCAACACCGTATATTAATACACACAGAATCATGGTGCCACTCATATTTTGTAATGGACACACATAAAAGAAACGTGTAAGACCTTTCTTATCTATTTCTGCATTTCTAATCGCTGACTTTAACACGCATGTGTGTGTGAGGAATAAAAACAAAGTGCACGTGACCAGAGGAAAGCAAACACTGGTTTGCTATAGAGACGGAGCTCATGATAAAACCTCCTCCTCCTCCTTCACATCAACCTGAGCAAACAAACAAACCAGCGGCAGACAGAGTGACACGGCTCATGCACACACACGCACAGCACACACACACACACACGCTCAACACACACACCACATCATTTCATGCAGCATGTTTACTCTTATGCATCAGCAAAAAATGGGTATAAAAGATTTATTTCATGCATAAACACAGCATAAATGCACAAGAAATGTAATATTACGATTCATGAACACGCAACATTTTGCATGTCATGTCCACTTGTTTACATGTTTGATCCAAATGCAGAAAATCACACTTTTCAGCAACTACAATACATGTTAGAGTTGAAATACTGTAGAGAAATAATGCAGGCAAGCTGAGCATTGATGCATCTCACAGGAATCAGCAGCGCTGCTGGACCATGTGCTGGTGTGTGTTTGATGGCTAATGTAGTCTCGAGACAGTTTCTCATGTGCAAACGTGTGTTGTGTGTGTTTAAGAAGATAAGCCTCTAGTTTCACCACGGAAACTCTAATTTCATGAAACCAAACAGGTGTAGCAGCGCTAAACCATTAGGTAGAGTACATTTAGACCACACACACACACGGTCAGGTGTATACTTCTATTCATAAGTTTGGGGGTTAAGATTTTTTTAATGCTTTTGTCTGTTGTACTCACTAAATGCTGCATTTATTTGATCAAAAATACAGTAAAAACAGTAAAATTGTGAAATATTATTACAATGTAAATCAGCTGTTTTCTATGTGAATATACAGTAAAGTGTAATTTATTCCTGTGATCAAAGCTGAATTTTCAGCATCATTACTCCAGTCTTCAGTGTCACATGATCCTTCAGAAATCATTCTAATATGATGATTTGTTGCTCAAGAAACATTTATGATTATTATCAGTGTTGAAAACAGTTGTGCTGCTTCATATTTTTGTGGAAAACGTGATACATTTTATTTACTTTGAATAATAGAAAGCTTATTTGAAATAGAATCTTTTGTAACATTATAAATCTCACTTTTGTGTATTAACTGACCCCATACTTTTGAATAGTAGGATGTGTGTGTGTGTAATCTCTGTATACACATATACTATATTTTTTATACTATATTTACTATTATATATACACTGTATATAATATACACTATTAAATGTGCTCTGGTAACTTTTACTGTACAGCAGAAGACGAGTCTTTCCAGTTTTTCATGGTTTATGCTGTTTCTGCTTACTGTATATCTGGATCTGATTTCAATTAGAATTAATAGTTGAGATTTTTGAGCAACACTGCCCTCCTGTGTTTAACTGAAATATGAGCTTCATCAACAGATGGATGGATATATGGAAGGATGGATGGATGGATGGATATATGGAAGGATGGATGGATGGATATATGGAAGGATGGATGGATGGATATATGGATGGATGGATGGATGGATGGATGGAAGGATGGATGGATAGATGGATATATGGAAGGATGGATGGAAGGATGGATGGATAGATGGATGGATATATGGAAGGATGGATGGATATATGGAAGGATGGATGGATGGATGGATATATGGAAGGATGGATGGATAGATGGATGGATATATGGATGGATGGATGGATGGATGGATGGATGGATGGATGGATGGATGGATGGATGGATGGATATATGGAAGGATGGATGGATGGATATATGGAAGGATGGATGGATAGATGGATGGATATATGGAAGGATGGATGGATGGATATATGGAAGGATGGATGGATGGATGGATGGATATATGGAAGGATGGATGGATGGATGGATGGATATATGGAAGGATGGATGGATGGATGGATGGATATATGGAAGGATGGATGGATGGATGGATGGATGGATGGATGGATGGATATATGGAAGGATGGATGGATGGATGGATGGATATATGGAAGGATGGATGGATAGATGGATGGATATATGGAAGGATGGATGGATGGATATATGGAAGGATGGATGGATGGATGGATGGATATATGGAAGGATGGATGGATGGATGGATGGATATATGGAAGGATGGATGGATGGATGGATGGATGGATATATGGAAGGATGGATGGATGGATGGATGGATATATGGAAGGATGGATGGATATATGGAAGGATGGATGGATGGATGGATATATGGAAGGATGGATGGATAGATGGATGGATATATGGATGGATGGATGGATGGATGGATGGATGGATGGATGGATGGATGGATGGATATATGGAAGGATGGATGGATGGATATATGGAAGGATGGATGGATAGATGGATGGATATATGGAAGGATGGATGGATGGATATATGGAAGGATGGATGGATGGATGGATGGATATATGGAAGGATGGATGGATGGATGGATGGATATATGGAAGGATGGATGGATGGATGGATGGATATATGGAAGGATGGATGGATGGATGGATGGATATATGGAAGGATGGATGGATGGATGGATGGATGGATGGATGGATGGATATATGGAAGGATGGATGGATGGATGGATGGATATATGGAAGGATGGATGGAAGGATGGATGGATGGATAGATGGATGGATATATGGAAGGATGGATGGATAGATGGATGGATATATGGAAGGATGGATGGATGGATAGATGGATGGATATATGGAAGGATGGATGGATAGATGGATGGATATATGGAAGGATGGATGGATGGATGGATATATGGAAGGATGGATGGATAGATGGATGGATATATGGAAGGATGGATGGATAGATGGATGGATATATGGAAGGATGGATGGATGGATGGATGGATGGATGGATGGATATATGGAAGGATGGATGGATAGATGGATATATGGAAGGATGGATGGATGGATATATGGAAGGATGGATGGATGGATGGATGGATGGATGGATATATGGAAGGATGGATGGATATATGGAAGGATGGATGGATGGTTATATGGAAGGATGGATGGATATATGGAAGGATGGATGGATGGATGGATGGATGGATATATGGAAGGATGGATGGATATATGGAAGGATGGATGGATGGATAGACACATGGATGGATGGATGGATGGATGGATGGATGGATAGTTTAACTAAGGGAGTCTGATCTCAGTTACAGTATCATGGTCGAGTTATATGGTATTAATTCTATCAGGTCGTTTCACTGGATGACCACAGAAGAGACTCATACATCTGGAACAACATAAGGCTGAATAACAACAGAACATCTTTGGGTCTTCAAGAGCTCTGAATTACTTCATGTTTTCGACGAAGCATCTTGAAATTCAAAAAATTCAAATGATAAAATATGTCATTAAAACGTTTCTCATGGCAGCTCATCAAGAAGCGCATTTATATAGGAATCTACATGAACAGAAATGCAATAATAATAATTTCCACCAGTAATAACATTCCTATCAAACACACAGCTAAAGGAAGAGAATTTGATGTTGAAGAGAACGCACACATTGACATCATGTGAGCCTGATGGAGATCCTGATGACCAGAAGCTCCTGCGTGACATGTGCTCATGAAACTCTCGATAACAAACCGCTCGAAAACATCTGAGTTAATGTGCTCCACCTGAGAACGCCAGAGAGACATCACGACAAACAACACAGAGCACAGAAACAAGGTTTCCAGGGAAAGGTGATCTTGACCCCGACGACCTGCAGGACAGCCGTCTTTGCCGGGTCATTTACTCTCTATATCAAGATTACTGGCGACGTGAAGTGTTTAACCCTCGGGTGCTGTTCCTGTGCCGCTCACTAATGACTGTGAACATTTCTATGAAATGTTTGAAATGAAAAATGTTTTTTATTTAATAATAGACGACACTTATGAAGTGAAATAAAGTTTAAAAAAGTGAATTTGAAAAGTGAAAGCTATACATTTTTTACATGTTATGAAAAATACACAAAAATACCATTTTTAATTGAACAGCTCTCACACACACTCAACTAACCCATGCCACTCACACACCAGACACACACACACTCAACTAACACCTGCCACTCACACACCAGACACACACACACAACTAACACCTGCCACTCACACACCAGACACACACACACACACACTCAACTAACACCTGCCACTCACACACACTCTCAACTAACCCCTGCCACTCACACACACACACACACACACACACACACACACACACACACACACACACACACACACACACACACACACACACACACACACACACACACACACACACAGGACTATAGGCCAGTAATGTCTTGGCCTTACCTGGCTTCTTTATTGGTGTATAATTATTGGTTCTTCCCATATCTTGTTATGAGGCAATAGTAATTTTTCAAGACTTTCTTCACTTGTGTGTTTTATCATGCTGTAATATATTTCATCTTTGTCAGAAGCTGTTTTCCTAGATTTCCCCAAGGCTCTTTTCAACTTATACAGCTGGAGCAACTTCTCTCTATTTACGGATATGACGACACGCACGAGCGAGTGACGCGTGTACGCAATTTCCCGCTAAAACCATCCCGACCAGTCTATAATATGAACACTTATAAAAGGCTTACCATAGTGAACCAGGGTAAGACAAAACGATGTTTTGGAAGAATCATTAACCCCTTAACGCCCACTGTCGCGAATTTGCAACAAACCCCTTCCATTCAGACTGCAGGCGAGATCGCGTGTGTTTTCCCCCAATGCCTGTTTGTGCACATTCGATACATACCTAGGAACATTTTGCACGCACTGGTTTCTCATAGGAGCGGTCGGAGTGGGAACTACATCCGGTTCACCGAAGCTAATATTTTGGTTTGCAAAATCCGCATATCAAGGGCGCAAATGTGGAGAAATTGCCCAAAATGAGTTAAGTTGTGCTAAAATAAAAAATATGTACCAGCTTATTGATTGCTTCTATAGCTATGTTATTCATATAGACTTTTTTTCCCACAAAAAATAGCATGTTAGGATATAACACTATAAGAATATATAATGTATGCACTGGAGAAACAAGGAAAGAGTTAAACAGAGTGTAACATAGAATGTATAAAAACTACTGTCATACTGTCAATGTTAGGCAGTAGGAGAGTGTTTTGTTTCTTGCTGTTGTCAAGATTCATTAATTTGTCAATTAAAGTTTATAAGTTCTAACAACTTTGTGCCATGAATAAAATCTACATACCTGAGATGGGAAAATGTGTTTTATTAATTTTACCATTTTGTAAAAAAAATTACCCTAAATGCCTGTTGTCGCAAATTTGCAACATACCAAAATTTCTATTTATTTGTTGTGCAAAAGTGAAATTGATAATCTCAACATTATTTACCATCTACTTAAAGGCAAAAACACACATCATTTTTTTTATATATACAGCTATATAAATTCGGGCGTTAAGGGGTTAATAATGCATTGAATCATTACATTTAGTTAATTTTGAACAAAAAAATAAATACAAAATGCACCTTTTACAGAAAACTATACGTATACTGTACTATACATAAAAATAAATGTGCTTTTTGCTAACCAAATTTCGTACGTTTTATAAATGACTAAAAGGAAGGAACCTGCCAGTGCTGTTCAAGATAGCATGATCTTCTTGTTTATCATATTTAACCTGCTGAAACTAATTATGGAACTTCATAAAATAAGAGTAGCCTAATTGCTTGGATTAAGTACTTCTGATTGTATTGTTCTCTTCATTGTAATTGACTTTCGATAAATAAATTCATGCATACTTGATATATCACACTTCTCTCTGTGAAATCTGTTAACAATAAAAGCATCGTTTAGAAACAGGCAATAATAACTTAAGTATAATAATGGCATGCTGGAGGAACTTTGGTTTCCATGTTAATTTCGTAAAGAAGCATAAGCAATATGATGTCGTGTCCACGAGGTGTCGCTGTTAGATCATATTAATGAAACTTCAATTCAGAATTCAACTTTATTTTTGGGAATACAATACACGTTACATGAAAACCTTGAAAAAAACAACAACAACGTGGAGGTCAATAGAAAAAAGTTCTGTATATCATTGCTTGTCATTTCTGTGATTTTACCTGTTCATGTCAGTTCTTCATACAGGGGGGAAATAAACTGAGTTTATCTTATATACATTAGTTGATTTGTGGTCTAAATTCTCTGAGAAGCTAAAAATGGCACATCAGTACAAATTTTCTGAACCACAAAATATTCATTTCAGGCTAAACACTGGTCTTTCAGTAAAAAATAAGAACAAAAACATAAAAACAACGCGAACAAAAGTGCAAAAGGCATAGTACTCTCCAGGTCAAAACTCTTCAAATGAAAATATTTTTACAGCACGATATAGTAAACGATCTACAGTACGCATAGTATCTTGACATAACATCAAATCGTTAAATTCTGGCACATCCTCAACATCACTTAAAGCAACTAATTTCTAGTTAAAGCTTTCTATATATTTAGCGAACAGGACAAAAATGTAAGGCATTCAACAAAACATCAATCATGTATTATGCAAACTAAGCGCCATATGATATTTTTCATATGTACATTACATACATTCATATTTCCTATTAGTTTGTATTTTATGAAAAGACATTGACAAGAGAATATAGTAGCACTTTATTTTACAGTCCTGTTCTGCATGTACTATGTACTTATTACAGTAATTACAATAACTGGGTAATAACTACTAACCCTGAATCTACCCCTAAACTTAGTTACATTATATTACCAGTACTTAAGTTCACTGTAAGTAACGTACATGTAAGGGAACAACAGGGGTTAATGTTAGGTTTAGGGGAAGATCCAAGGTTAGTAGTTATTAGCCAGTTATTGTAATTACTGTAATAAGTACATATAGTGCATGCAGAACAGGATTGTACAGTAAAGTGCAACCGAGAATATGATTATGTAGCGTGTGTGTGTTTCTGAAAGTGTAAAGAGCCTGATGTGTATATGGATGAGTGCTTCTTTTGACTAACTTCATCAAACTTTCCATCCATGTTAAAACATCTTATTATGTCACATGATCTGTTCATTATGGAAGCATGTTTCAGTTTCAGAATAAAAAATAAATAACGTAATTGTGACTTTTTATCTCAAGAGTTAATAATAAAATATAGTCGCAATTGTGAGTTATAAAGTCATATAAAGTTGCAATTTTTACTTTTTTTCTCAGAATTGCATGTTTATATCTGACAATTCTGACTTTATAACACGCAATTGGGAGATATAAAGTCAGAATTGCAGGATATAGACATGCAATTCTGAGGAAAAAACGTTTTTTAGAATTGGACTTTATAACTCATAATTCAGGGTTTTTTTAACACGCAATTGTGAGATAAAAAGTCGCAGTTATCTTTTAAACTGTTTTATTCTGTGGCGGAAACAAGCGTCCATCGGTTCATGACCTCGATGAGTCTTAGAGTAATGTGTGATGGTTCGTACACAAAATAGAGAAAGTCTGGCTTAAAACTATGCTTTAAAAACAGAAAATCAACCTTAAATATAATAAGCAGAGTTCTAAGAGAGAAACAAAACAAGAAAATAATAAAATAACATTCACAATCTCCCTAATGTAACTGGACTTTTCCACACATATTTAAATGACTAATTTTGCACGAATGAGACTGAAAGCACAGTTAGGTCTTTGTTAATTGTGATTATCTCTGCGTTTACCTTATAACACACATCAGAAGAGAGTGTATGATGGGTTATGAGATCTGCTGAACACATTCACAGCTGCTGGAAGAGGCGGGTCAGAAGAGTCCGAGAGTCTGACGAAACATCATTCTTCCCTGTGTTTATCAGGAGTGTAAATATTAACGCACTGACGACTGCTTGCTTCTCTGTTTGCGAGCTGTGAAGAGCATGGAGGTCCAATGAAAGAATACAGCGTTTGAAAATTAAAGTCTCCAGAGACAGAACATCTGACAGCATCCAATGAGTGCGAGAGAAGAGGATGAAAGTGTAAAAACACACACACACACACACACACACACACACACACACACTGACAGAAGCGGGTTTATGAGCGACAGCATCCGACTCCCTTCATCTCCTTGTTAACAAACTCCTGCAGCTGAAACTTGGGCTCGTTCGGCTCCTTCATCTCCCTGTGCTTCAGATCCCTGAGAGAAACATCACATTCCTCAGGAAAACTCAGGAAAACTCAGGAAAACAGCGCCTGCTGTTTATTTGCACACATCTTTAGCACAAGATTCAGTGAAGGAATTAGGAAAATCTGGTAATGATGCAAACACGCCTACAAATTAAACACAAATTACACCGTGCAATATTCCTCGGATTACTGTGATCTGATGTGCTTTACTGGGATTGTCCAGCATCTGTGATCCAGACACTTTAATCGGCTGTTTAAACAGGAAAAGCTGCATGTTTTTCTCTATTATTAATCAGTTACTTCTACAACATTAAATGCATCAGGCAAAAAACTAACACACTCTTTATTTACAGTAAAACACGTGTTTGCTCTCAAACAGAATTGAATGCATAGTGTAAAGCTTTGCATGCATGTTTATTCTGGCCTTGATTTTATTGTCTAACACATATTCCTGAAATCCTGACACACTTTTGCATAAAATCTTGTAAACGTAAGGATAAATCCCACTAAGCTGTGTGTCTTTTGTCCATCCCTGATGAATTAATCTGCCCTTCCCTTCCCGTCTGCTTCCCGAACACACCGGGAAAACAGCACTACATCTGTGAATAAGATCCCTTCTAACACTCATTTACACAGAGAAGCTGTGTTTGCACTGACACTGAATTTAATAGTGCTAGTAAAGCTCTACACAATGCATTACAAAATGTGTCTTCCTTTTGTAGAATATACAGACACTTATTAACATTAAACATGATGCATATTTACTGTAAGTCACTGCCGATTAACTTTTGCTGTATGTTTACACAAAAAATTACGTTTTTTTTTTTTTTTTTTTGATTGTTAGTTTTTGAAAGGAGTCTCTTCTGTTCACCAAGGCTTCAATTATTTGATTAAAAAAATGCATTAAAAACAGTGAAATATTATTCCAATGTAAATCAGCTGTTTCTATGTGAATATATAGTAAAGTGTAATTTATTCCTGTGATCAAAGCTGAATGTTCAGCATCATTACTCCAGTCTTCAGTGTCACATGATCCTTCAGAAATCACTCTAATATGAGGATTTGATGCTCAAGAAACATTTATGATTATTATCAGTGTTGAAAAAACAGTTCTGCTGCTTCATATTTTTGGTGTCTTGGTGAGCATAAAAGACTTCTTACTTCTTAAAATCTTTATTATTCCAAACTTTACAATGCATTGGCATCGACATAAACTGGTTAAATTGGATTACGGGTGGTTTAATGAATAAGATGCAGCTTTTTGCACGTGCAAAAGTGGCTCAAATGTATTTAATGAATGTGTTTTCACCAGCAAACACAAAGTCTTGTAGTTATGTTTAAAAATTGTCCTGAGTTTGGAAAGGCATCGCCTGCTACGTGTGTGTACATTTATCAGATGTTGTGGCAAATCTGAGGATGTTTCCCGCTGCCAATAAGAGTGTGATATTCTCAGCTCTATTAATCATGCACAGATTCTGTTTGGGCCTGAAAGCGAGTGACTTACTTTGCCACAGCAGTGAAGGACAACTCCACATTCAGACCTGATTTAGCACTGGTCTCCATGAAGGGAACGCCATACTCCTTTAGAGAGAAAGAGAACATGTCTTATTCCTTACAATATGCAGACACAAATGAGCCATGAACATAATGCATATCGCGTTCAGTGCTTCAGAATTACTTTAAAATGTCCCTATTGTGCAGTTTTAAAGGTCGAACAGGTTTACATGCATCCAAGGTCAAAAACACTTTAATTTTCTCATAATACACATTGCAGCATCAGCTCTTTTCTCTCAGTGTCTGAAACTGTTCGATCAAGGATTCAGTCTCTAAACCCCGCCTCTCTGAGAGCTGCTCTGCTCTGATTGGTCAGAAACCAAACGCTCATTATCATATCTGAATCTCAGCTCTTGATCACAGTGATACGAACAGTAACGATGGCGTGGGTTTTACCGTATCAACCTCATCAAAGTGGATTTGCTTTGTCAGCAGAAAACAGCGTCTTCTTGACATGAACAACACGAACCAAACTCTTCCAGTCTCAGATACACTACAGTGTTTGAGGTCGGAGCTAAGAGACGCTGTTCAGCCAATCAAGACCAGAGGCAGGCATTATGCAAATTAGTTACAAGCTTACACAGGTTCAGCTGGAAATAAGATTGGAAGAGTGTGTGTGTGTGTGTGTGTGTGTGTGTGTGTGTGTGTGTGTGTGTGTGTGTGTGTGTGTGTGTGTGTGTGTGTGTGTGTGTGTGTGTGTGTGTGTGTGTGTGTGTGTGTGTGTGTGTCTTATGCATGAGTAATTTAAATGCAATAACCTCTCAAAGACAATAAAAGAGGCTAAATAAGGCAAGAGATTTGCATTAATCTAGTCTGCAGTGTAAGTGTGACAGGATTGTGAATGTGACAAAAAAAAATGTATGAGTGAAACCTGCATAATGTGATGCCGGTTTGATGTTTCCCATTTAAAGCTGCATTTAGATATTTTCCCTCATTAAAAAGATTTTACACCAAGAAATTCATTTTTTTAAATGTCTACATGACTGTGTAAGTGTGTTTGTGTGTTGATATAACACACCTTGGCCAGTTTCTCACCCTCCTCTCTCTTCACAACCCTTTCATGAGTGGCATCAGCCTGAAAAATCAATCAATAAACAATGCATTATGTATTAGCTTTGATTTCTAATCAATGTTTTCTATATAACATATTTATGAATTGATGTCATACATGCATGGCACAATCCAAATATAGAAAGGTCATAAGGTTTCAGATCAGGAAACAGTGAAGTATCTTAAATCTATAATATTTCAGTAAACTTTACTCACCTTGTTCCCCAGAAGCATGATCACTACGTTCTGCTGAGCGAACTCATTAATCTCTGTGAGCCAGGCCTGCGGAAAGAGAACAACTCACTGTGATTGTATTGTAAATTTACAGGAAATTACCGTGATCTCAGATGCAGGACTTATATTGTTCTATATCTTGTTTAGGGTCTTGAATCCCTGAGCAAGAAAGAGAAAAGCAATGTTTTCCAACACAGGAAGAAAAGGCAGGTCATTTCAAGGAATGTTTAATCAATGAAAACGGCTGGGGTGAGTCTGCAGTCACACTAGAAAAGAGCTAAGAAGGAAAAGGGCATTCGGGGAGAGAGAGAGACAAGAGAGACAGAGAGGAGAGAGAGAGAGAGAGAGAGAGAGAGAGAGAGAGAGAGAGAGAGACTTTGACTTTAAGATCACTTTATTTACAAAAACATTAAAGTCCATTTACCATTTTTAGTAAAAAAGAAAACTTTTAAAATCAACTAGAATGAGAGCAATGGATTAAAAAAAAACCCACAGAATCTCAAGACATAAAACAGCACAAAAAAAGAAGATTTTTTCTTACATTTCCTCTACTATCAAAACTCACTCATGCATGAGAGAGAGAGAGAGAGAGAGAGAGAGAGAGAGAGAGAGAGAGAGAGAGAGAGAGAGAGAGAGAGAGAGAGAGAGAGACCTCAGGTTAATGAAACACAGTGAAGGGTTGGAAACACCCTGAGTCTCATAATCATCTAACACACACCTTGTAATATTAATTAACTACATGTACTTACTAGTAATAACAGTAAAATTAAATTAAATTAACTCCGCCATGGCCGGTCCCAAGCTCGGATGCGAAAGGAGGAGGGTAAATATTTTTTACCCTGTAAAAAAAAAACGCCGCTACAGACACGTCAACAAGAAAATCAAAAGACACCAAGGCCCTGGGGAAGGATAGATCCCCCGCCGGAGAACCTATGACGCCTGATAGTGAAAGCCTCCTGGAAGCTATCAGGCCAACGACCATCTTGTCTACCAGGACCACAACTACCATCGGAACATGGAACGTCCGCACCATGTTCGAAGCGGGAAAGACGGCACAAGTAGCAGCCGAGATGAGGAGCTGCAACCTAACGATGTTGGGAATCAGCGAGTCCAGATGGAGTGGTGCAGGCCAAAAGAGACTCGGCACCGGAGAGCTAGTGCTGTTCTCAGGACATGAAGCTGACGCTGCGCCTCACACCCATGGAGTAGCCCTGATGCCGTCCAAGACTGCGGCAGCACATGGACCACGGATCCTAGCAGCTTCCTTCAGAACCAGGATGAGGAGAATCAATATGGATGTCATCCAGTGCTTCGCTCCAACGAACGACAGCAACAAAGAAGATAAAGAGGACTTCTAAAGCTCGCCATCGTCCAGAACCGTCCGAACAGAAACATCATCATAGTTATGGGCGACTTCAACGCACAGATCGGCAGCGACAACCAGTGTTGGGGCTAGTTACTCAAAAAAGTAATATATTACATATTACATATTACTCACAAAAATAGTAATGCCTTACTTTACTTTATTACTCCCTGGAGAAAGTAACTAGTTATATTACTAGTTACATTTTTTTTCTTAATTACTCTATAATTACCTGAGATGCATCAGATGGAGGGAGAACATACAAAGGAGGAGTGTTCTTTAGGGTCTTTATTATGCCAACAACAGACTGGCACTGTCTAGCACAAATAACTACAAACAACTGTACTTGTACTTGCTGTTGTTGACGCTTCCATTTTTCCCCATCTGTCCCAATAATATCTGTCTGCAGAGCCGCAGAGCCACAGTTTCACCACAGCAGTTTCACCACAGCAGTTTTACCCGCGCAGTTTCAGGTTGTAATTCAAGCCCTATAAATAGTCATTTATATGCAAAATTGTCTATAAAACACAACCGGTCTTCCGACCTTTTACTATATGCGCGAGGGAGAGAGAGCAATACAGCGCTCGTGTTGTTTGAAGGCGGTGAGAGTGAACGGGCTGCGCGCGCGCGTCCGGGGCGCTATATTTTTTTTCCCAGGATGGTAGGGGAAGACTCATGAATATTCATTAGGGGAGTCACATGGTGAGGTACCAGGGAATGGCCGCGCCGTAGCAAAGCTCCGAACCCCGTCAACCTAATGCTGGTTTTAAACAACTCAATCTCCCCAAAACAACACATTACTGAACGGTGGTAACTTCTTAAGTCACTAATCTTGATATCGATGTAAAACATATCCATGGGGTCCAAGAAGAAGAGTGTACAAACTCGTTTGCCTACAGTTACGATGGGTGATGCTAATGTTAGCTCTGCAACAGCTAGCAATACTAACGCTAACCAAGAAGAAACCCCGAAGATGGACATAAGCGTTCTGTTTGCCGAAATGACTAAAATGGGAGCTATTTTGAATGGTGTAGCAGCAGATGTATCTTTTATTAAGTCAGACATGACGGAATTAAAAAACGCTGTGACTGCGACCCAAATACGGATGAGCGAGGCCGAGGGACGCATTTCGGATGTGGAAGACAAGGTGAAAAGCATGGCTGCAGACAACGGTAAATGTTCTAAACAACTCAAGCAACTCTGGGCTCATGTTGACGACCAGGAAAATAGAAGTCGCAGGAAGAATATTCGGCTTATCGGTGTGAAAGAAGGCATGGAAAAAGGTGGCAATATGAGTGATTTTGTGAAGAAGATACTCGCTGATGGCCTGGGGATGCGTGGAGACGAGTTTGAAATTGAAAGATGCCACCGTAGCTTGAGACCTCGCCCGGACCCTGGGCAGCCCCCTCGGATTATTCTTGTGAGATTTCTTCGTTACTCTGCACGACAGAAAGTTTTGGCTGCCGCAAAACAGAAGAAAGGCATAATATGGGAGAACTGTCGCATGTCGTTTTATGAGGACATGACTGCCGAGCGCAGTCATGCGCTCCCCGGTAATGAAAACGCTGTGGCAGCATCAGGTGAAGCACACACTTGCACATCCAGCAACACTACGATTTACATGGAAAGATGAACGGAAGAGCTTTGAAGACGTTGCGGAGGCAGAGAAATTTATACGTGATAACATTCAAGACGAGATGGACAGCCCGTTCTCATCCTAGGGCGTCATATATTGACGCTCGTGACATTTCGTCGACATCGAACGCACATGGCACCCTTTAGCGTCAATATGAGACGCAGATAGAAATGGGCCAGAAGGCGCCTCCTAGCGGTCTAACCCTAACCCTACACTAGACCTAAACCTACCCATAACCGAACAAAGCTCTGTGCGTCTCATATTGACGCTAAAGGGTGCCATGTGCGTTCGATGTCAACGAAATGTCACAAGCGTCAGTATTATGACGCCCAAGGATGAGAATGCGTTGAGATGGAGTGATCGGTCAACAGGTTTTACTACACATATGGGGGAGAGTTGATAAGTTCTTTCAGAAGACGGGGACGAGATCGCTGGGGCATCGCCTGGACAGCCAGAGGAGCGGAGTTCGCTGTCTGTGGGACCCACACGGACCAGAGATAACTTTAGCTTTGCCTAGAGGGCATTTGCACTGTCATGTTTGTTTTTAGGTCAGTGCTAGTTTTGTTTTTTGGTTGTTCCAGTATGGGTTTTCAAAGTGAGGTGATATTATTTACATTTTGGTTCACACAAAGCTGTCAATATTTGTTTAACTGTTGTAGACTGGAAGATGCGGGGCTTCTATATAACTTGCGGTGGCATAACAATGGGTTATATAGATATTAATATTGTATCATGGAACATAAATGGGTGCGGCACGCCAATCAAAAGGAAAAAAATACTCGGTTATCTTAAGTCTCATAGCACTGATGTTGCATATATTCAAGAAACACACTTTGACAATGAAAATGAAGCCTTGAAGTTAAAAAGGGATTGGGTTGGGAAAGTATTTCATAATTCAGTATCAAGTAAAAGCCGCGGTGTTGTGATACTTATTAATAAAAGACTTAATTTTGTTTTATTACAACAATTTAAGGACGAAACTGGACGTTATTTATGTCTCCAGGCACTTATTAATGGCGTTCAGGTCGTTTTATGCAACATTTATGCTCCAAACAGGGATGAACCTAATTTTATACACAAGGTTAATAAGATGTTGGGAAGCTTGCAGGGACATGTTTTATTAGGTGGAGATTTTAATAATGTTTTGGATGAATATATTGATAGAAGTGCCAATAATGTAACTTCAATCACTAAAACAGGTTTGGCATTAAGTTCTCTAAAAGATGATGTTGGCTTGGTGGACATCTGGAGACTTATACATCCTCTGGAGAGGGAGTACACCTTTTATTCTCACTGCCACAAAACCTATTCCCGAATAGACTATTTTTTGATCTCTAATTCATGTGTTGACTTGGTATCGAGCTGTAAAATAGGTGTTATCGCTTTAACGGATCATGCACCTGTGGAACTACATATAAATTTAAAGGTTGAGAAAAACTGTAAAGGAAGATGGAGACTGAATTCAAGCATACTGCAGGATGAACAATTTGTGTCAACATTGAAGGAGGATATCAAATATTTTCTAGAGATAAATGTGGGGTCTACTAACAGGTTGGCTACAGTGTGGGATGCTCTGAAAGCGTTTGTTCGTGGTAAATGCTTAGCTTTTAGCTCTAAAAAAGTTAAAGAAAATAAGGCAAAGATCCAAACTTTGGAGGAACATATTGGTACTTTGGAAAAACAAATAGCAGGGAAATTTGATGATAGTAAATTTAAAGAGATTTGTCAGCTTAAATTTAGTCTCCATGAAATCTATAACAAGAAGGCAGAGTATGCTCTTTTCCGACTTAAAACGAACTTCTATGAGAATGGGGAAACAACGGGAAGGTTATTGGCAAGACAACTTAAAAAAATAGATAATCAGAATGTAATTACCGCAATCAAAAAGGATGATACATTGGTTACATCTTCCTCAGATATTAACATGGCTTTCAAAATGTTTTATCAAGACTTGTATACATCTGAGAACATGGTCAGTAAGGATCAAATGGATGCATTTTTTGACAAAATGACAATACCAAAGATTTCACAAAACGATAAAGACAAATTGGAAACTCCTTTAACAGAGGTTGAAGTAAATAAAGCTATTGGTGCAATGAAATCTGGAAAGTCACCTGGGATAGATGGCTTTCCAGCCGAATTCTATCAAAAATTTATAGACATACTCTGCCCATTTTTAACTGAAGTATTTCATGAAGCATTTGAATATGGATCACTTCCTGAAAGTTTTAACCAGGCAGTAATATCTCTAATTCCAAAAGGCGACAAAGATTTAACTGACCCAGCCAATTATAGACCAATAAGTTTAATAAATGTCGATTGTAAAATATTATCCAAAGTGTTAGCAACAAGGTTAGAGGTTGTACTGCCACAAATTATTCATAATGACCAGGTAGGTTTTATCAAGAACAGATCTGCGTCAGATAACATGAGAAGATTATTGCATCTCTTATATATGAATAGAAACAATGCAAATCCTGTGTTAGCTATATCTCTCGATGCCCAGAAAGCTTTCGACAGGGTAGAGTGGAGTTTCTTGTTTACCGCCATGGCGAAATTCGGTCTAGGTGAAAAATTTAGTAGATGGATTAGAACCTTGTATTCGGGACCAAAGGCAGCTGTGTTTACAAATGGGGTACTTTCTCCATTTTTTAATATTTCCAGATCAACCCGCCAATGGTGTAGTTTAAGTCCACTGTTATTCACTATCTTTTTAGAGCCATTAGCTATTCAAATTAGAGAAAACTCAAGAATCAAAGGTGTATTCGCTGGGGGCAGGGAACACAAATTATTTTTGTACGCAGATGACATTTTGGTATTAAGTCAAGACCCCACTAACTCTATCGCAACCTTACTTGAAGTTATTGATAACTATTCGTTGTTCTCTGGGTACAAAATTAATTGGCATAAGTCTGAGGCGATGCCAGTCTCACAAGCTTGCACTCATAGTTTATTAACTGGTTAAATTTTAGGTGGTTGGATAAAGGAATGAAATATCTTGGAATTGAATTGAACCCAAATATTGATGATATTATGGCTGACAATATGGGAAAAGTGCTCAACAAAATTAAGACTAACTTGGATAAATGGAGTAAGTTAAATTTAACATTATGGGGGAAAATAAACACAGTGAAAATGGTCATAGCCCCTCTTATCAATTATTATACTGGAATGTTGCCTATGTGTATACCACGGCCAATACTAATAAGTTACAATAACATGATAAAACACTTTCTTTGGAATGGTGGTAAACCTCGTATTAATATTAATCGGCTTTGCCAACCAAGAAAAGAAGGGGGGCTGGCCCTGCCCAATATAGAACATTATAGTATTTCTTTTGAAATGTCTAGAATGGCCAAACATTGGGCAGGGAAAAATAACCTGGACTGGATTTTAATAGAACAAGAGCTTGCCTCTCCGTTCACACCAATAGATATTTTATCACAAAAGTCAAATAAAGGGGATAAAATGCAAAATCCTGTCTTGAAATTTTCTAAAATGGTGTGGTTGGAGGTACATAAAAAATACAAGCTTGTTACATATGTGCAAAAATACGCCCCCTTGTGGCATAACCCAAAAATTAAAATTAATAAACAGACTATTTACTGGGCACAATGGCTAAGAAAAGGTATTAGAACTATAGGTGATCTACTGGAGGGAGATATATTTATGTCATATGATGATGTCAAAAGGAAATTTAACTTGGAGGGTCCTGACCACTTTTGGAAGTATTTACAAATCAGAGATTGTTTGAAAGGAAGTGTTAAGCTATTAAATGGGAAAAATCCTATAGAAACCTTTCTGCTTCTACCTCCACTATTGTGCAAAGCCTCAAAATGGTATAATATTTGTCCCTGGGTTAAAAATAAGACAAATAAAAGTCTGAAAGTAATATGGGAAAGAGATTTAGGATGTACAATGGATGATGATACATGGGATTCAATTCTGTCAAATAATGGATTGCACATTAGAGAAGCTAGGGGCAAGTTTATTCAATACAAAATCCTTAATAGATATTATTATACTCCTTCTAGGCTTTATAAAATGGGTATTGGCAGAGACGATCTGTGTTGGAAATGCCAAATAGCTAAAGGCACTTTGATGCATGCCCTTTGGGAATTAGGGGTGTCAAAATTAATCGTTTCTACGATGCATCGCGATGCAGACGAGGACGATTCGGTTTCGGTTCAGTAATAGACCATAACCGATTATAATGTACTGACGCTTTTCTGACGTCATTTGTTGCGTACGTGCTTTGTCGCGGTAGCATACAATGGCAGAGGGAGGTGAGACGCGAGTGCGAGAAAATAAAAAATGCTCCAACTACTTTAAAGCCGACATCTGGGCACATTTCGGCTTTTATGAACAACCTGGTAAGCACGACCTGCAGAAGACACGCGCTGTGTGCACTCATGTCACGCACAAATAGAATATGCAGGAGGTAATACCACTAACTTGATAAACCACGTTAGCCGTTTTCACCCCGAGCTGTTAACGCCTGGCAGAGTCTGACTGCTTTAGAGATGCGCGGATGAGCTCCAACGTCACCCGAATCCGCAGCCAAAAACAAATCATCCACCCGCCCAATAATTTTCTCTTATTTAAGTATACGC
Source organism: Vimba vimba (assembly GCA_022828995.1). Lineage (NCBI taxonomy): Eukaryota > Metazoa > Chordata > Actinopteri > Cypriniformes > Leuciscidae > Vimba > Vimba vimba. The sequence continues at coordinate 2,138,909 of CM040831.1, read as the reverse complement.
ACCCGATGGTCAAATTACAATTATTCTGTGTTACGCGTGATTATAAATGGATGATCGTCACCTTCAACAGCGGATTCGGCGACGGTTGATTCGCGCATCTTTAACGGTAACATAATACACTGATTAATGAGCGCTGCTTTTAAATGAACATTTCTTTAAAACAATATTTATTTGACAGATTTCCTTTTCTTAATGGCATAAACAAGCTTTACTCCCTTGAAACTTGAACTGGAATGTCACTGTTTCTGTCACTGCGACTTCCCGAACAGGCGAGCACACGCACACACATGCGCGCACACATCACTTTTGAAGTAAAATTTTAAATTGAGGATGCGGTGCATCGCGATGCATCGTGATATCGAATTGAACTGAATCGATGACATGATAATCGTAATCGAACCGAACCGTGAGACCAGTGTCGGTTCACACCCCTATTGGGAATGTCCGGTGATTTATGCCTTTTGGAGCAGTGTTTTAGGTTACATGCAGGGTTGGTTACCCTGTAGTCTGCCCAAATCACCTAGACTGTGTTTACTCGGAGATAAAAGAGAAGTGCCAATGTTAAATAAACATACTTTTAGAGTGTTAAATACTGCTTTGGTAACATGTTCCAGACTCATTTTGAAATTTTGGAAGGACTCTCATGCCCCAACACTTAGAATGTGGAAAGAAAGAATGACTGAAAATGCAGCATGCGAAAAGATGTTGGGAAGGCTACACTGTACGAATGAAACCATGAAGGAACAATGGGACAATTTCTGCACCTACATGTCTACAATGTAACTTTGACATCAGCTGTTTATAGAGATTTACATTGAACCTCACTGTTTGTTTGTTTGTTTTTATTTTATTTTATTTTTTATATTATATATATATGCATTTTATTTTTATTTTTTTATTTTTTTGTTATAAAATACAAAAACTCAATAAATATTTGAATTATAAAAAAAAAGAATATTCATTAGGGAAGTCATCCCTGATTGGCCTTAACCCTCTGGGGTCTGAGGGGTTTTTGGGGTCCTTGAGATGTTCTGACATGCCCTGACATTTGTGCTTTTTTCAGTTGCTTATAAACATATTAATGGCAAAGGTGTAAATTCACTCTATTTAGCACAAACAGGGCTACCATAATATGTGAACAACTTGCATGTACATGTTTGTATTTTTGAGAGAATAATGTTTATGCATGGTTTTTTTAAAAACTAAAAACTAAAGTTTCTGAAATAAGGCCACAAAACACATAGTAAATATGTGTCAATAAGACTTTTAACTAATGGATGTCGTTGCCATGTGTTTTTTCTTCAAAAGTATGTGAAAATTATCCTGCCTAATCATTCACATTACACAATACATTGATTTAAATTTTACAAAACACTTTCTGTCTGGAAAGTCAATATGCGGAGTGGGCATTAACGATCATGCATATTTAGTGGTTTGCACCTGGAGACAATGGGGCCGCATACTTAATGAGGCATTCATTCAGGTGTGTCACGAGAAAGAATGCAAGAGCAACAGTTGGAAGCATCTAGTATTGGCCTATAATATGAAAAGGAAAACATGTCTAGTAATTGTGCAGTTAATTCTCATACTGTATTTTCAGTTTTGGAATATTTATCCTCTCCCCAAATTTGTCACTAATAAAACAAAATAAAATATTATTTTAAAGAAAAGGCTTATATTTACCTTTTATTAGTTTGTTTACATCTACCTTGTATTTTTTTTATTAAAAAGGTTACAATTACAACAACAATTCAAGTGTAATATTTATTTGTAAAAACTAAAGTATACATTTATCATACATATTTCAAAGTTAAGGATTCATTACTTGAATATACATTGGAATAAACACTATAACATATTATTTGATTACTTTATTTTTGACAAAACATACTATATTTAACATATGAGCAAATATTGTCAAACAAAAGCTTATTTGAGGTGGCAGATATTTTACAGTGAAAATGTATAATCTATTCAAAACTAATCAATGAAATGTTGTCTTTCATATGTCTGTAACATAGTAACTTTCGTTTTTATAATAAGAAATATAAATGTTAATTTGCAGTTTAATACGTTGCTTATACAAATGCATTTTATTTCAACATATTTCACTCGATTTTTACTCAGTAGCCTATAGCAATACAGTTTGCTAAAAGCGAAACATTCACAGACAGAAACGATTCAAATTTAAACCGTCTTTTGCCAGTTGTGGTAAACAGCGGCATCTCTGCCGTTCATTCATTCATTCATGCACAGAATCGCGACGCACTTGAGAATGAAAAAAAAAAACTTACTACATTATTCCATAGCCTCGGATCTGTTGCTCCTCGTACATCTAAGGTAAATTTACCATTATAGAATTATTCCTCACAGCGCTGCGAGACTGTGTAAACAAGTACAATGATCTGATGTGTTTTCTCGAGCTGATATGGGGGCGTTCACAGGATTTGTTTCCAGTTTGCAGGATTGCCTCAGACATTTGCGTTTGAATAGCGCGCGCGCTCCGGGGCGGGGTCACATTACATCTGAATGAGATCTAATTAGCTCGACTGGAATCGCTCTCTTTTAAGTAACTAGCTCGGGAAAACTGTAATAATATTACCATTTTCAGACGAGTAATGCCTTACACTACCAGTTACTGAAAAAAGTAATATACTTTGTAACGCGTTACACCCAACACTGGCGACAACAGAGGATATAAGGAGATCATGGGACAGCAGGGTATTGGCGTAATGACCCACAATGGAGAGAGGTTTGCCGACTTCTGCGCCACAAGCAACCTTGTCATCGGAGGGAGCTTCTTCCAACACAAAAGGATACACATGGGTGTCACCAGATTTGTCAACAGAGAACCAGATAGACCATGTGTGTATTGAGAGGATGTTCAGACGGTCACTTCAAGAAGTGAGAGTGAGACGAGGAGCAGACGTCGCCTCCGACCATCATCTCTTGGTTGCCCGATTGAGACTGAAGCTGAAGAGACACTGTACAGCCGAGACCCGCCGACCACGGTTCAACACCTCACCCTTGAAGGACACAATGAAGCTACAAGAGTTCAAGATCACACTCACAAACAAATTTGAAGTCTTGAAGGAACTGATTGAGGATGAGAGCCTAGAAGAGAAGTGGCAAAAGGCGAAGACAACAGTTGCATCAACGCGTCAGGAAGTTCTGGGCCCAAAGAAACACAATCACAAGGAGTGGCTTTCAACAGAGACTCTGAAGAAAATAGAGGAAAGAAAAAGGAAGAAATCAATAGCCATCAACAGCCGTACAAGAGCAGGAAAAGAATAGGAATATATACAGAAGCATAAAGGAGAGCATAAAAGCAGACAAGAAGAACTATGTGGAGTCCTTGGCCGAGGAAGCAGAAACATCAGCCCACAAGGGGAACATGAAGGAGACAGTCTGTTTCATAAATCATTATCTGTCTGGTGTTTATAAGCAGCACATACAGTATTTTACTACGTGTAAAATATACACAAACTTAGCTATATTAAATTGTTTGTGGTACCTACAGTTAAAAATGTAAAATATGTGATGATAATATTGATCGAGCAATTGATGTAAGTAAGTGAAAATATATGCGCAGAATTGAGAAAATAGTATTTATGGAGATAAATTATAGCCTATCACAGGTCAAACGTGAATATTCACGGTGAATTTTATGCAAACAACTCTAATCGTAGTTGTAACTCTATATTTACAGTAGGCATAATTGTCATTGCGTATGTGTATGCAGCATGAGTCAAATACAATCTTCTGTTCGTGAACAGTTGTATTTCATTCATTAATCTGACTATGCATCCGTGCATTTAATTGCCATTGGCTCTTGTGATAGTAATATGGATCTTAATAGTATTTTAAGTGATATAATTGATTCTATAAACAACTATACATTTTCGGCTTTCTCCGGCTCCCTGCACCAGGCGTAATGCGAAACCGGAAGTGTCTACCCCCACACTCGCTGATCGGAAATCCAACATGGCGGCCACGTGCAACTAGCCTATAAGCCTGAGAGACCAGTGAAGAGCAAAGATGGGCAGACCATACCCGAGGAGGAAGGACAGAAGAGAAGATGGGTAGAGTACTTGTTAAACAGACCAGCGCCACAAGACCCACCTGATATACGGACAGCGACCTGCCAATCAACTGCAACCCGCCCACGAAAGAAGAAATCCGCACGGCTATCCAGCGGCTGACGAACGGGAAGTCTGCAGGACCTGATGGCATTCCAGCAGAGGCGCTGAAGGCCGATGTGGAGACCAGCGTGGAGATGTTCTACCCACTTTACCCACCTCAGCTGCTGCTTCACCTACTGAGGCATCACACTGCTGTCCATCCCAAGCAAAGTATTCAACTGGGTGATCCTCAACAGGTTGAAAGAGACAGTAGACCCTCGGCTTAGAGATGAACAAGCTGGTGTCCGCAAAGATAGATCTTGTACTGACCAGATCGCAACTCTGCGCATCATCCTCAAACAGTCACTCGAAGGGAACACACCTCTCTACGTCAACTTCACTGACTACGAGAAAGCATTTGACAGCGTGGACAGGCAGACACTCTGGAAGCTTCTACGACATTATGGAGTACCTATAAATATCACCGATATCTCATATGACGGACTGTCCTGCAGAGTGATCCACGGCACACAAGCCACGGACAACTTCCAAGTGCGGACTGGTGTAAGATAGGGGTGCCTGCTTTCTCCTGTCCTGTTTCTGCTTACCATAGACATGAGGACATCAAGAGATCAGAGAAGGAATGGTATTCAGTGGACCCTATGGAAACAGCTGGACGACCTCGACTTCGCCGATGACCTGGCACTTCTCTCGCACGCCCAGCAACAGATCCAGGAGAAGACCAACACTGTGGCAGAGAACTCCATACACATTGGGCTGAACATCCACAAGGGGAAGACCAAGGTCCTCAAGGTCAACGCAGCCGACACAGCACCCATCAAGCTGGTACCGATGCAGACGTACGAGTGCGTATCGGCAAGACAAGAACAGCTTTCCAGCAGCCGAAGAAGGTATGGGACTCCAGTGCCCTGACCATCCACTCCAAGATCAAACTCTTCAATACCATCGTGAAACCAATACTCCTATATGGAGCAGAAACATGGAGAACAACAGCCTCAACCATGAAGAGAATCCAGACGTTCATCAACACCTGCCTCAGGCGAATACTACGAATCAGATGGCCAGTTACCATCAGTAACAGGGAACTGTGGGAGAGAACCAGACAGCAGCCTGTAGAGAGAGAAATCCTCCAAAGAAGATGGCGCTGGATTGGCCATACCCTCCGGAAACCTGCTAACAGCATCCCCAGACAGACACTCACCAGGAACCCTCCAGGCAAAGGAAAAAGAGGCGAAACACCTGGAGACGAGACTTGGAGGCAGAATCCAAGAAAATGGGTCTGGCCCAGGACCGGAACTGTTGGAGAGCTCTTGTTGACTGCCTATGACCCAAACGGGACTAGAGGCGAATGATGATGACGACTTACTAGTAATAACAGTAAATTAGGCATATTTAAAAGTAACTAACCCTAATCCTAACCCTATACTAAGTACATGTAGTTAATTAATATTACTCAGTACAATGTACAATGTGTGTACGTATATATATATATATATATGTATATGTACACACATCTGTCAATGCATCCCTTATCAACTTAAAAGGGTTGAAAAGACTGTTTATTATCTGCTGCTTATAGAATAAATAAATAAAAGACATGCAGATCTTCAAGCTCTGCAACAAGTGTTCTCACAGCATGAGCTTTTCAGTCACGTGTGTTTGTGACAATGCAGAAGACAAAGAAGAAACTGTCTCATGATTCTGCCGGATCCACTGGTTCTGTTTGATCTCGATCTTGATCTCGATCCCTTCGGTCTAAATGTGTCTCTCTCTCTCTCAGACTGTGGAAATGTCTCTCTCTCACAGACTGTGGAAATGGGTCTCTCTCTCCATGTCTCTGAAACTCACTCAGCCTCATTTGCATTTGAAAAGCGTAACAGTGTTATTTAGCAAAGCCTTGTACTATATCAGTGCATGAGTTTATTTCCTCCCGGGCCTGAAACAAGCGAACGAGAGTCGTTTGATCCCTCGACTATGTGTGTTTCATGTTCTGCTTCCAGGCTTTATTCAACTACAACCAACAGCAGTCCACAGATACGCTTGATTTTCTTCCATATAGCCCAAAATATGTTTATTAATTATGGCTAAAAGAATTCTTATGTTTGATTTGTGTTATTGTGTCTAAAAGGGACACGGCATATTTCGAGAGTCTTCAGGCCTACAGTACAGCACCGGCTGAATGTAATTTCACAGAAACATTGCAGTTGTTTTGTTTTCATAGTTAAAGCACATTATTTGTATGTTCTGATTACATTATGCACCTTAAATGCAGTGCAATTCTCTTCATAAAAAAAAGAGTCACCAAATACATAAATGTAAATGTATTTTTATGGTTTGTAGAACATTTTTAAGATGTTATACTGTGATGGAAACCAAAATGAAGGGCTTGAAATGAACTATGAGGCATGATGTGTTAAGAAAACATCATGAAATCAGAGTAAATATCACTTTTTTATCACAAATGCAAATGTGTTATTTTTATATTACAGTAGCTGTGCTTTGTAGAACATTTTTAAAACTTTGTGCTTTGACGGTACCAAATTAAAAGCAAAATGCAATGTTGTTAAAACGTTTTGTACTTGCTGGGAAACTGCTGTCTAAATCTGGAAAATGTGTGTGTGTGTGTGTGTGTGTGTGTGTGTGTGTGTGTGTGTGTGTGTGTGTGTGTGTGTGTGTGTGTGTGTGTGTGTGTGTGTGTGTGTTTTAAACAAAAGCAACACTGTTTCATCTCATATTAAATTATTTCCCTTTTCAACTTTGGTAATAACTTGAAAACTCACAGGAGATGCAAAAGTGGTCAAACCCTCAAAACCCCGGATAAATGTATCTTCTGTAAAACCATATCAGGAAAAAAAATAGTGCAAACGGTTACAAATGAGCCGATGTGTCCTGTGACAGAAATAGCAGCAAAAAAACAACAATTTCAAATCATATACAGTGCTATGCATAAGTTTAGACACCCATGCTAAAGCTGACTAAAAAGAGGAATAAAAAAATCTTTTGGAAATTGAACTTAATGCCTTAATTAAAAAAATTAGGAAAAATCCAATTAAAATAGCCCCACATCATCACAGCCTTCACCATACCTAGAGATTGGCATGGAGTACTTTCCATAAGATCATCTCTCAATGCAAATCAAACCAGCTATTAGGCTAACTGAAATAAAACCATGCCAATCTCTAGGTATGGTGAAGGCTATGTGATGATGTGGGGCTATTTTAATTCCAAAGGCCAAGGGAACTTTATCAGGATGCATAGTATCCTGGATCCATGAAGTAACTGGCCTTTACAAATAAAAATCTGCCTGCCTCTATGGGAATTTAACATAGGGGTGTCCAGACTTATGCACCCTGTATTTTAAGGAAGAACATTTATTTATTTACGATACATTATTCATTCACAAAGAAAACTGGTGTCCTTAAAGGTTGGATTTTTCCAAAAAAATTTAATTAAGGCATTAAGTTCAATTTCCAAAAGATGATTTTTTATTCCTCTTGTTAGTCAACTTTAGCATGGGTGTCTAAACTTATGCATAGCACTGCAGTTTTTGAAAAAACACTAAATTTTAGCCAATGCTATAAAGTATAAACTATATCATCTTTGGCTCAGGAGAATAGAAGTCTCCATTTCATATGATCTTATCTCATTTCTGTTGAGACGTGAGAGTCTTTTTTGTGCAAATAATTAGTGGTAAATAAATGCATGTCAAAGTATGGGAACTATTCTAGCAATAGTAATAAAGGCGGATGCTTCTCAATGTAAACTTGTGGAGAATCAGATATTAATCAACTCATTTACAGCAGCATTTATCAAAGTTATTCTGTATGTTCATGTTATTAGAAAAGAATGTGAGAAATGATGTTTCTCATTGCATTATGTGGTTGCCATACGCAAGGTTGGGTCACGAATGTTTTTCTGTTTTCGTCTGACGCACTGGCATTGTGTGTGTTTGATCACAGTCCTGTTCACACAAGTAGCACAGCCAAGTCAATCTGATGAACAATAGTTTCCACAAAACACTCGTGATAAAGCTTTACAAGCTCTGCTGTTCACATGTGCATGAGAGAGAAGCTATTTCTGAATCCATTCCACTCATTCCAGCCGATATTAAAGCAATATTTACTGCTTATGTTTGTTTTTACTTTTATATGACAGAATGGGAAATGATAGGAAACTAAAATGTAGCTCAAACAGTAATGGGTGCTAACAATACCAAGGTCATGAGTATGATTGGAAAATGCATGCACTGAAACAATGCGAAGCTTGAATGCAATGTAAGCCACTTTGGATAAAAGCATCCGTCGAATGTGAAATGCTAAAAACTTTGAAGACTGGTAATTTAGTTGGAGATTTTCGCCAACTTTTCTTTGGTAAATACAGACAGCACAACTATTAGAAATTGATGCTCAGAGTATTTCCTATGCAATGTTTGATTTCAAAGTGCAGAATTATAATGTAAAAGAGTGATTTATGAGTAAGCAATATGAGTGTCACGTTGTGGGTTTTGTTTCTTGTTCTTGTCTGTCATGTGATCCCCTGTTCTAGTCATGTGATCCTGCCATGTGTTCCCTTGTCTGTTGTGTCATGTTGTCATTGGTTGATTGTTTAAATGTTCACAGGTGTCCCTTGTCTAGTCGTTAGTCTTGTATATTCGAGTCTCGAGTCTCCAGTCTCGAATCTCCAGTCTCCAGGAGTCTCCAGTCTCGAGTCTCCAGTCTCCACTCCAGTCTCCAGTCTCCAGTCTCGAGTCTCCAGTCTCGAGTTTTGAATCTCGAGTCTCCAATCTCCAGTCTCCAATCTCGAGTCTCGAGTCTCGAGTCTCGAGTCTCGAGTCTCCAATCTCGAGTCTCCAGTCTCCAGTCTCCAGTCAGTCTCGAATCTCCAGTCTCCAATCTCGAGTCTTGAGTCTCGAGTCTCCAATCTCCAATCTCGAGTCTTGAGTCTCAAGTCTCCAATCTCGAGTCTTGAGTCTCAAGTCTCCAATCTCGAGTCTCCAGTCTCCAATCTCGAGTCTTGAGTCTCGAGTCTCCAATCTCCAGTCTCCAAACTCGAGTCTCGAGTCTCCAATCTCGAGTCTCCAGTCTCCAGTCAGTCTCCAATCTCCAGTCTCCAATCTCGAGTCTTGAGTCTCGAGTCTCCAATCTCGAGTCTTGAGTCTTGAGTCTCAAGTCTCCAATCTCGAGTCTTGAGTCTCGAGTCTCCAATCTCGAGTCTCCAGTCTCCAGTCAGTCTCGAATCTCCAGTCTCGAATCTCCAGTCTTGAGTCTCGAGTCTCCAATCTCCAATCTCGAGTCTCGAATCTCCAGTCTCGAATCTCCAGTCTTGAGTCTCGGGTCTCCAATCTCCAATCTCGAGTCTTGAGTCTTGAGTCTCCAGTCTCCAATCTCGAGTCTTGAGTCTCAAGTCTCCAATCTCGAGTCTCCAGTCTCGTCATGCCTTTGTTTTATGTTTGATCATGTTTTGTTAATTAAAGTTGCATTTGGGTTCACTTCAACTTGCCTCCAGGATTAAATCATTACAATGAGCTATTCAACCACATGCCTTCTTCTTCTAAACCAATCAAAACGCATGCACTGAAAGAAATGCAAACTTTGAATGCAATGCAAATCACTTCTGCCGAAAGCATAAATGTGAAATGCTCAAAAGTTTGACGACCACTATAGTTTATGTTCTACTATATCTTTTCTTTGATATCGCATAAATGTCGACAGCACAGCTATTATAAAATGATGCTCAAACCCTCAAATTATTTCCTATACAATGTATGATTTCAAAGTGCAGCATTTTTATGTAAAACAGGCATTTAATGATACTGTGAGTGATTTCCACTGCAACACAATATAACTACACTATAAATATCCAGTTAAATTATGCACTGAAAAAATGCAAACCTTGAATCCAATGTAAATCACTTCGGATAAAAGCAGAATGCATAATGCATAAATATGAAATGCTCAAAACCTTGACGACCTCTATGGAATATTTGGTCTTTTCTTTGATATTGCATAAAAACAGACAGCACAGATTATAAAATGATGCTCACTGCGTCAGAGAGACTGACTTTAAAATGATTTAATTGAGTCGTTGTGCGAGTGTTTCAGCGGTGTGACAGATGAGGATGAGCGTATCAGGAATCTTTATCGTAATGGAGGCAGACGCCGCTTCGCCACACTAACCAAGAGTGATAAATGACACTTATTTACAATAAAACATGACAAGAATATAAATGGAGGGAAAAGAGAATGTGGCAAGCATTCAGAAAGCGTTTAAAACAGACGATGAAAGGGAGGATAATGTGAAGTTAATCAAAGTAAATGGAGATAAACACGACTGAGAAGAAGAAACAATTAAATAGAATTAATTTAACGTTTAAAGATGTTATACCAGGAGCGATGGAACAAGTGAAATGAATAAGAGAAAGAAGACAGAAAGAGCGAATGATGAACACCAGGCTCAGACCAGGGACCTGAAGATATATTCATCTTCTTTAGCAACGCAGACGGTAAGTAATGAAAGCAGTTTGTCACGCTGTAAAGATACTCATTATTTTAAGAAGTTCAACTACAGTAAAGCTAGGAAAAGTGCACTAATGTTCCTTAAGAGAGGAATATCAGAGCAGAATATATCAGAATAAAAAATGATATCCAGTTAAATTATGGTTAAAAAATATATATATATATATCCTTTTACTGTTTTTGACTATATTATATGGCAATCTAAAGTATTTACCACCAAAAACAATACATTTTACAGAACTTTACAGTAAAATTATATGAAATGCAATTTTAAAACATTTATAATTTACAAAACTTTTCACGGTATACGGTAAATCAATCAATAGGTTTTTACTGTTGCACTTTTCCAGGAGACTGTAAGAATACAAAACATTACAAACATAGTTTTACAGTGTAGAAAGTGTTAACTAAATATATTGCTAGAAAAAAATCCTCCAGGGGCTTGATGGCACAGAGACTCTCACACAGATATTCTTGCCAGTCAGATCGTTCTAATCTTGCTAATTTCCTATGCAACGGTTAATTTAAAAGTGATTTTTAATGAAGAAAAAAAATGTTAGCTGTTTGCAAACTTTAACCTCCAGAACAAAACAAATTAAACTAAATGCATGCATTGAAAATGTAAACCATGCAATCTGACTTACACTGAAAAGTCACTTTGTATAAAGCATCTGCCAAATGCATACGTGTAAATGTAAAATGCTAAAAACTTTGAAGATCACTAGTGTTGGACATTTATAGCTGGAAAAAATAAAACAACAAAAATAAGAACTGTGACAGCATTAAAACATCATTTTACACTAAATGCAACAAAATAAAACTTAAAAAAATAGAACAATATAAAATTTTAACTAATATTTTCTAGAAAAAAAAAATGTTTTTCAAAGATGTAGATCAGCGAAGTCAGGTCGTTCTGATCTATTGAAGATATATTTCCTATGCAATGATTGATTTCAAAAGTGCAGCATTTTAATGAAAAACAGCTGTAAACAAAACAAAACAAAACAAAACAAAACAAAACAAAACAAAACAAAACAAATTGTATTGGCAAAAAAAAAAGAAAGAAAGATCTGGCAACAAATTTAAGTGCCCATAAGCAAAGATGGCAGATTTCAGATCGTGAACTTCCTGCCATTGAAATTAATGGAAGCGCTAACAGACAACTTTAAAGGGGTGGTATAATGTCCTTTTTACAAGATGTGAAATAAGTCTCTGATGTTCCCAGAGTGTGTGTGTGAAGTTTTAGCTCAAAATACCCCACAGATATTTTTATATAGCCTGTTAAAATTGTCACTTTTTGAGGGTGAGCAAAAACACACCGTTTTTTGTGTCTGTTCCTTTAAATGCAAATGAGCTGCTGCTCCCGGCACAGGGGGCGGAGCATCAAGAGCTTGTGTTCTTTTACCTCACACACACACACACACTGAACATTTCAAAAACGTTTTAGCCTTTTATGTTCAAACCGGAGTCAGACAATGATGGAGAGACTCAAGAAGAAGTGAAACATGTAGAAGCAACAGGACATTTCTGAATGTTAGCTGATGAATTTATGAAGCTGATGTGTAGTTATCTTCTAGTCATTGATTAGCATATTCTGTCGTGATAATCTAAATCGTGTTCAGCGGCGGGGTTTATGTAAATTCTAGGGCTGGTGATGTCACTAACCCGGGAGGAATGTGGTGTAGTCTCTACCAGCCGTTTGTTGTAGTCCTTAAAAAGCGATTTCTTTAAAAGCAAATATCTCCCTTTGCTTTGAACTTTGAGCGTTGTAACTTTGCAGATGTTGTTTATGCTCAAACAGCAACATTACACACTAACTAAAGTTAGAAAAGTCAAATCATAATCAACCATCCCATGCACATCACTATCGGCCTCTACTGTACATGCATGAGCTGTGATGATCAGTTCATCAGTCAAGAATAAAGAGGAAGATTGACTCGATCCTCGTCCACCTCTGAGTCCACAGTCATCTCTGCGTCTGCTCATGCGTTCGGCTGTGACTGCGGGGAAGACTCGAGTAACTCACACACTCTCTCCCACACGTGCCACACACACTCCACGACCTCCATCTGCTCTATTCTCCCAGTCTCAGGGTTTTGTCCAGGATTCAAGGTTTCTGCTGGGTCTCCTGATGGTTTGGATCAGTGCTCTTCTGAATATGTGAGTGGAGAGACTGTATTTTCCTCTCTTCATCTTCAATCTATTTCCTCAGAAGGGCTTCATCTCTTGCTTTCGCCCGCTGTTACATGAAACCTCACTCTGAGTTTGATCCATAGTGACATTTATGGCCAGTTAGAGCTTTGTTTGTCCCCCCCCCCACCCCCCACCCCCCACCCCCCACCCCCACCCACACACACACACACACCTTCACTCTTTTTACTTGTATTTATTTATCTTTTTTGTCTTGCCAAAAATGTCCTTTAAATATAGTGAATATTTTGTAGTCACATTTCTATGTGGCAACTGTATTTTCTCATGCAATACATTTAATGAAAAGTTAAAATACACTACCGGTCTAATGTTTCTGAAAGATGTCTGCTCACCTAGGCTGCTTTTATTTGATCAAAAATACTGAGAAAAGTTCTAATATTTTTCACAGTTTTTCTATGTGAATATATAGTAAAGTGTAATTTATTCCTGTGATCAAAGCTGAATTTTCAGCATCATTACTCCAGTCTTCAGTGTCACATGATCCTTCAGAAATCACTCTAATATGATGATTTGATGCTCAAGAAACATTTATGATTATTATCAGTGTTGAATATAGTTTATGTTTCTGTGGAAACTGTGATACATTTTATTTTTCAGGATTCTTTGATGAATAGAAAGTTCAAAAGAACAGCATTTATTTGTTATTATAACATTATAAATGTCTTTACTGTCACTTTTGATTAATTTGAATATCATTAATAAAATGTATATAAATATCTGACTGACCCTAAACTTTTGAACAGGGGTGTTTTCATATTTCATTTTAATATTGATAGATTTTTGTCCATTTTACTCTCACAAAAATGCCATAGAACTTTTGCTCAATCTGTAACAAACCAAATTTTAATTAAATGGAAGGTTTTAAAATTTGTAAACACATTAATACCTCAAAATATTTAAATAACTATCAAAATAACAAAAGAAAACATTGTTAGAGCATTATTAATTATATAATTATATACATTAATAATGATCATCATATTTTCGTTAACAGGGTCTTTTAATGTAAAGCATTTGATGTTGATTAGATTAACACTGACTCTCAGCATTATTATTTTTTGATCACTGTAATATTTCGCAGATTCCATATTTCTGTCACTAATACTGTAGTTTATTAATGTGTATTGTTGTTTCTGACATGATAGGCCATGTTAAGCTTGTGAATATCGAAGCAAGAGATAGTATTCAATAGATATTATAAGTAACTTTGCAACTACATGTAAACTAGCAATCATTAGAGTATTAGTAGACTGTTAGGTTAGTAGAATAAGTTGATCTGTAGTTGCAAAGTAACTAAAGTGGACTGTTGAATTAAAGTGTTACCGGAAACCCAAACTTTCAAAAAACCTTCTATTTAAAATGATCAAACTTCACTAACTCACACACCGCTCACATACTCTCATTAGGAGGATTCGGATAAACCATCATTCATACCATCAAACTAATTTGTATCTTCGCCCTTCCACACCCACACAATCCCATAACCCCTTTCTGAATTAGCCAGCACACACATATTGTTGTAATATAATATGCTGGAAATGAATATATTGTTATGAGATAACCTTTGTGCGAGACAGAATGAGGAACAGCAGTGAAGTGAAGCAGAGATCGGATGGTTACTGTGTTTAATGGCTCTACTGTAATCATCAGAGTCATTCACACACAATCGTGCGGTTGATTACACACATCTGAGACTGATCGAGAAACAGTTTCAACAGCTGAGGAACATCAGACTTCTCCATTACAACGCAGCCAGGAGGATTCATATGGAGAAACTAATTATAACTCTGTACCAAGACAGGCATGAAGAAATTATTAAAGATGTGTGTATGTGAGATGAATCAATCAAACCATATAAAATCTCAATCATTATCTATGTTATTATATAGGCTATTAGTAATGTATACAAAATTGTATTACAGATTTATTTATGCACTAAATACTCTTGTTTTACAAACTACGTTTTTCAAAAAGTTTTGCTTTTGAAACCTATAAATAGCTTCTTTTTTTTAAAATAGAAATCTTTTGTAACATCATAAATCTCTTTACTGTCACTTTTGATCAATTTATTGTGTTCTTGCTGAATAAAAGTATTAATTTCTTAAAAAAATATTTAAGTATCTTACTGTTCCTAAACGTTTGAATGGAGATTTATAGACATAATTATCATGTTGAATCACTTTTTGGTAACTTCTATGCTGTATAAATCTTACTCACAAATAATGTAAATCTGTAACAAACCAAACTTTAATCAATAAATTTGTTTATAAAAGTTTTTGAATAAATTTGTTAACAAATAAATTTGTATAAATACATATTAATATCTCAAAATATATAAATGACTATCAAAATAACAAAAGAAAATTTTGCTAGTGTATTATTAATATTTTGTATCTTATTTTCATCAACAGTCTCTTTTAATTTAAATAATTCTTAATTTAATTATGCTTACCAAGGCTGCATTAATTTGATTATTGAGTAATCTTGTGAAATATTATTACAATTTAAAGTAATTGCTTTCTATTTTAATATATTTTAAAAATGTAATTTATTCCTGTGATGCAAAGCTGAATTTTCAGCAGCTCAAAATACACTTATTATTATTATCAAAGTTGAAAACAGTTCATATTTTTGTTGAAACGGTGTTAAAAAAAAAAAAAAAAAAAAAAGAAGAATAGAATTTAAATGAATTTAATAGAAATCTTTTGTAGCATTAATTAAAATGTCTGGAGAAAAAAAAAAAATTTGACCCCAAACTTTTAAACGTCAGTGCTATACAATTTATATAAGGTTACTTATCATATGATATTCACTAGATCCAGCCAGTCAACATCCTCAACATCCAATCAAAACTCCCCCTCGGTCACGGCAGGGTTAAATTACCACAGCCAATTACACTCTTCACACTGACCCAGAATGTGAGGTTAATTACGAGCAGCAAGAGGAATCAGAACAGAGAAGAGCAATGGGTTCTCCATGCCAAGTCCCTCAATCCCGCTGCTGTTCTCTTATCCATATTACTGCGGCGGCCCTCACAAGTAAAGGAGCTGGAGACATGTATTGATTTTCTATTTTAAAACAACGGACAAAAAGGAAAAGTACAACAAATGACACAATTTTGTTCTGCCCCTGAGGGCTGGAGGGAGAAAAATGTGGTTATGTTTACAGATGGAGAGCCAGCGTCTCATTAAAGACCTGGAATGGAGAATTCTCATCGGCAACATCCAGAGCAATGCATCAGTGTGTGAAAACTGCAGGAGAATTCAATCTCGAGAAAGTGGACGACGCAGTATTCATACAATACACCTTCACACTGATTTTAGGGAAAATAGATTAATCGTTCAGTATCAGAAAGATGAGGTTAAAAATAGTTAAATATCATTCAAAGATCTGGAAATGTTTGTGGACAAATACTGACTGCAAATAAAGGGATGTTGAATATCTATTAATAATGCATAACAGTAACAGACTGAAAAAATCTGGACAAAACTGGACATGCATGGTCAGATAATTAACCATCTCATTTATTTATTAAAGTGCCACTATTATGTATTATGTTTTTTGTTTTTTTTTATGTATTAGTGCCACGCCATCCTTACTGTTCATATCACTGTGTATCAAGAGCTGAGATTCAGATATGATAATGAGTGTTTGGTTTCTGACCAATCAGAGCAGAGCGGCTCTCAGAGGGGCGGGGTTTAGAGAGACTGAATCCTTGATCGAACCGAGAAAATTAAAGTGTTTTTCGACCGTGGATGCATGAAAACCTGTTAAAGGAGACCTTTAAAACTGCACAATAGGGCACTTTAATACATAATGAAGTGCAACACGTGTTTTTTTGTTTTTTCTCTCAATGGACAAAATTTTTTAGATCTAATTTAAAATGATTTTTTTTGGCTCTGTGAATGTGTAACCAAGTGAGTTCATCTAAACTCAAATGACTAATCAAACATGAAAGCGCAGTCAAAACAGTGAAGATGCACATGAACACACTTTCTACGACAAGCGTTTAATTCAGTCTGTAGGCGTCAGGAGAGCAGAGAGAAATCATTTAATCTGTCAACCAGCAGAAACACTGCGAGCCGAGACACACACACACACACACACACACACTGGTCCTGCTGTCTGACCGTTCTGCCATGATCCAGCCGGAATCATTATACAGAAGACTGACAGTCTGACAGTGTCAACTCACATTCAGAACCATCGAGATTTGCATTTTAAATAACAACTAAACAAAGATCATTCCATTGAGAGAGAATTGTTTGTTCTTTTCTATATCTGGAACATCGTGCTGTTCACAGGCTCTCAGAAACCCCGACGGTGAACAGAGAAGTGTGTGTGTGTGTGTGTGTGTGTGATCACCTTGTGGTGAGATTGAACTCCTTATTAAAATAACTAATTCCTACAACCTTCAAAACTGACTCTAACCAGAGCTCCTCCAAACCTCAGTGATCTCAGCGGCGTTGAGAAAAGAGTTTCATGCGTGCGGTTCATGCAAACATATGTTTTCCGTATGATGTGGTGCCATCATGACGATATTTTCCTGTGGTTCGAGTCTAGAGTGATTAGTCACATGACATTTACGGTTCAGGTGATTGGCTCAGATGCCTCAGTGGTTTCCATGAGCAAAAATGTTATATTGTAAAACGTTACTTTTTTAATAGCACCACAAAGACACGATGTGCATCTGAAAAAAATTCAGAACTGAAAAAGCATATCAAGATAAATTGCAGTTTACCGGTGTCCTTTCCTAGACATTTCCTTCAATGCAATGCAATGCATAATTCAAAACACAGGTAAAAACCCCTGTTAAAAAACAATTCAGAAAATTCCTGTACAGTTTTGGACCTTTCTTAAGCTGTACAGACATGCTAAAGTTTTTCTTAGTTATACTCAAAATAGGAAAACCTTGTGTAACAACATCAATGGGATGTCAGATACTTGTGCATCTGGATGTGAGAAGGTGGGAAGGTCTTATAAATATTGTATTATTTCAACACAACTTTCCACTGCTGTGTTCCAGTCAAAGCATGCGTGTTCTTCAGACGGACACACACTTCAAACGGGGTCAGAAAGTGTGTCTCTTTCCTCCGGTCTTCTTTAATCCTGAAGTGAGAAGTTCTGATTCTGCTCACAGGAATGAAAGTTAGTATCCCTGCATATCATTTCACGAGTGCTGGATCAGAACGTAACATCTGGTGCTGCTGGATTTACTGTTCTGTGTTACGACCCTACAAAAAGACCAGGTTTGGCTGGTAGTAACAAGTGAAAGCGAGTGAGCGAGCAAATAAATCAATGCATGAATAAATGCATCAATAAATAAACGCATAAATAAATAAAAATGCATAAATAAATAAATGCAAAAAAAAAAAAAAAAAAAAACTCTTTTGTTTGATTGTTTGTTCTCTCTCAGTTTAGCTTCACCTCTCCAGCTTCATGTGATATTAGATGCTTTTTTATCCTCTAGGCTTTTTTTTTTTTTTTTTTACATTTTTTTTATTTTTTATTCTAACCACATTTTTATGTATACTTCACTTTATGTTGCATTTGGGTCATAACAATTAGATAGACACATAAAACAGATGCAAATCAAGCAGCGCTTCCCCAGTGAGTGAAACTGAAGAGCTCTTCGGCATGAATCACTGCGACTGGATGCATTCGGTTTCAGACTTCATTATTATTACTGATATTTAATCTCCACCACAGTAAGAGGACGGTAAACACATGGTACAAGTAACTTTTATATAGTTAATAATATTTCAAGATGAACACTTACTGGACTGAAGCAACTCCAGTTTACTTGTTTATCCATACATAATTTTTTTGAAAAATTCAGAAATGTCTGTCTGTATTTATTTATTTATTTATTTTATATATAAAATAAATAAATATATATATATATATATATATGTATATATATATATATATATATATATATATATATATATATATATATATATATATATATATATATATATATATATATATATATTATTTATATATATATTTTATTTATATATTTGAGTCTCAAATATGATCAAGTTTTTTTGTTCATCTCTCAATCATCATTGTATTGCATTGCATTATATGTTTTAAAACTACAGAGCTTTGATTATAAAACGAAGCATTTAAAGCTGGGGTAGGTAAGAATGGTCTAAAAAACTTATTTTTCAAATTTGTTTAAACTTTATGTATATATCAATACATAATTAAAATGTAAGTATTCTGAAAAAGAAAGTATAAAAATCGAGTGTCTGTAGACCTCTAACGACTGTTTTAAAGACAGCTCATTATTTCCATTCAGTCCACCCTCTCCCTTCTGGGGTCCTTCCAAAGCCACGCCCCCAAAACACATGAACGCGCGACTCCGACCGCTGAGCTGAAGACGCATTATTTACCTGAGACGAGCGGAGAGGAAGGAGCGCAGTGCATGTAGCATCATGTCAGAATCACATTTAATAAAAAAATCTAACTTTATCATTATGAATATAAACAAATAAGATGTATTTTAGTAGCCTACTCACTATCAAGCTATCATATCGATATTGGTAAAGTTTAAAATATATATTTTTTGCTTCGCTAACGAGCTAGTTATAACTATAAGGCAAAGCTAAAAACAGGTTGCATTGATACACGTTTTTCCATTTCCATTAGTTGCACTGTGATGAAGATGAATTTCATGTAAGATTCATAACATATAACGTTAGACCTACTAGCTGTTAAACATGTATTTTGTTATGTAAAGTTCCCCCCACAGGGGAGCCTGCCGTGAGCGCGCAGGCTAGTAAACATGCAGGGTCACCGATGACGACGGATAAACAGTTATGGCACATTCACTGGTAGGGACGAAATGCTTTACACTGATTGGCCTGCCCATACTTTGACTACAAACTTGGTCCTCAAATCATTACGTATTATGCAATACATATAATGTAACTTTATAACATTGCACTCTTTCTATGAGTTATAAATAGCTAGCAAGATAATATAACGGTAACTAACGTTGCAGTAGGCTATGTAAATAATTATTCTAGCGATATAATGCTAAATAAGGTTTGCTAGTACATTATTTTAGCAACATGACAAGCCAGTGAATTAGCAGGTTTCAATTGTTGCTTTGCACAGTGCGTGACATTTTATCTGTATGTTATGCGGCTAGAGTTTTAACACTGAGTCAATGGGCTCCGACGGGCTTGTTTATCGTCATCGTTCTTTTTACGTTTACTTGTCTTTGTTGTATGAGCAGGTTCCACTCGAGAAATTGGCAGTTTTGGTTGTTTGTCCGCCATTAGCACAGCTGCTCGGCACACCAGCAATCTTGATTTTGAATGACGGTACGCGCTGTGCAAGAGAGGGGCGATCAGCGCGTACGCGAACTTGATTGACACTGCTAAGACACTCCTCCTGGCTCTGAAGGCATCTGATTGGTTCTTTACATTCGCACCGAATGGCAGTGATTGGTCAGAGTTTTTACTGTCCTACAGCTGCTACAGAGGTCTGATTGTTTTCATTCCTTTTTCTGAACACATAATGTATTGACTACTCTCAGGATGGAAGGACCATTTCACCCAGTATAAAAAAAGTGTTTCTGAACAGGATTACCTACTATAGCTTTAAATATCATCTTACAGAGACATATTTATTGGCAGATGTTGAAATGTATATGCATTTTATATCAGTATCTGCTGTATTGTTATAAAGATCTCATTGATTTACATTACAAGCATCAGAATTTCATCAATTTTTGTCCATATACTGTAAATATCAGCATCTTATTCGATCTCAGTTTGAGTCTCTGAATAAAATTTTGCTGTTTTTTCCTCCATATTCTCACTATATCAGACTATATGAGCCATAAAAGCTTGATGTATCAAATATGATCCTCAAGAAAAAAAACATGCAAACTTTATTATTATTACTTTTATTTTAGATTTTGTCTAAAGGCTCAAGTTCCATGTGTAAAAAAAAATATTTCAGGTTAATACTGAATAAACCCTCCCTATGAAACACAGCAACTCTCTATTGATTCAGTTCTCTGTGGTTTCTCTAGAAGCCTCTCATGAAAAATGCATTGCCTAACCAAGACGCCAGCGTCGGGCTCGGCCTGAACTGCTCTCGGGTGTTTTCAGGTAACACTCATCTGGTTCTTATGCATAAGCATGACTGTGCGAACGAGTTCAAATCACTGACAAAGTAATGGGTCCTTCAAAATATTACAAGAGTGACTAACATTACCATCACTGTTAGCATGCTTATACATTCCCCTCAGGCTTTTAATATGAAATAGCAAAGTTTTCACTGGATGTGAAGGAGTAAAACCAGGTAATGTCTTCCCAATAGCTTGAAAATGAGTTTAAAAGGCAGTTTGTGCAACATTACACTCATTTTGCAGTGAATGAAAAGTTTGAATGTTTGCACAAGTGCTCCGAAACCTCAGAAAGCATCATGGTAGTGATGATGATGGTAGTGAAGCGTTAGATTCCCTTCGACCTCCTGCTAAAAGCAGAGCTGATGTCGGTCGGGTCACTGAAATATGAAGCGAGTGAGGGATATAAAGGGGAACGTCAAAGAGACTCCAGACATGCTTCAGGATAAATCAGATAAAACATGTTAAAATAATGTTTGATTATGGTGGGAATTGTGTGTCGTCTTTCATTTCATCACTGAAATTGTCTCCATAAAGGAAATGAAAAGATTTGGCATGTGATCTTTGGCTCAAGGGTGTGAGAGAGTGTAAATGTGTCTTCAAAGGGAATGTAATGGATGGAAATAATGGATATAATGCCGACATACTTCATCCTCAAAGAGTCAGGCTCTTATCTGACGCCTGGATGGAGTGAAAATGGCTGGAAAGTGTCCTATTATATGCCATATACTGCATTACAAATATAGAGGTCATTCACACAAGCACATGCATGCACACATATATATACAAGCTATTTACCTCTGCTTTTTGATATTTGTTTTATATTAGTTTGATGAAGTCTTATGTCTGTTTAAGGTTCTGTACATTCTAAGCATATCTAAACATTCTTAAATCAAGATACATTTACTTGGGAAACAAAATGACTTGTTTTCTGAAAAAAAAAAAATGAAAAAAAATTAAGTGAGTTTATACTTTAAAAATAAATCTTCCAGTGCGGTCAGAAAAAAAAATTCAAAGGGAATTTTTTTTTTTTTAAGCACTTAATTTTGATAATTCAGAAAGCAAGACTTTATATCGCATTTCATTTTGCTTCTCAAGTAAATGTTTCTTGATTTAAGATTGTTTCGATATTTTTTGTATACAATATTGAATTTTTGTATGTTTTATACACATATTATTAGTATATTTTGTTATCATTTTTGTACTGAATGTTGAGATATTCTTGAATGTTTAGAACTTTTTGCAGTGCATTTTCTTGCCTTTTATTCTATATAGGCCCTATTTTACATTTACAAAAAAAAACTTAAAACTAAACTAATTATCAGACCAAAGACTGTTCTTCATTATCCGTCACATAAAGCTCCACAAAGAGCCATTGTTTCTCCAAAAAAAAAAAAAAATTTGTCTGGTAATGCTTCTAACTACATCCATTTGTCATCCAAACACCCCTTGACCTTGTTTTTACAGTGTTTGCAAGGCAGTTTTATATGAATGTTCCTCAGACACTGTGGTTTTAGGGGTTTCTTCTAAACTTCTAACACTAAAGGTCTGTTAAAGTTCACATATTTCCAACATCAATGAGAAGATGTGCATCTGAAACATCATTTCCTTTTACTGAGAATTATACTTTTAATTGTCTTTTGAAAAAGCACATGTTATACGGACGAGTGCACGCAGAAAAGTGAGCACATTTGAGACAAGCCTTTAACATTCATTCGCTGCCTTGCACGCACTGTGTACTTGAGCAAATGCAGATCTAATTGAATGCAATTGAATCTCGACTGTAACCCTGAATATTCAGAGCTGCAGAGACCCGATAAGCCTTGATGCACGACTTTCACATAGAAAAAAAAAAAAAGTAATCTAAATTAAAACCTAGCCCTCAGTGAAAGTTATGCTTGTGCAATTGCATGAAAACTAAAGCAAAAGTGGCATTGTGCCAAACAGAGAGTGTGTTTCATCTAAAGGAGGGTGAAGCTTGTCAATTATGTGTTTCGAGGCTCAGAAGAACTGATGCATTGCTGTGTGTGTGTGTGTGTGTGTGTGTGTGTGTGTGTGTGTGTGTGTGTGTGTGTGTATGTATATCACTTCTCTTTAGAAGAAGGATCCTCTTGAATGAACTCTTGTCACTGACGGTCCACACAGCAGAAACGTTATGTCCTCAACGGACTGTTTCTGCTCCACCTTCTGCATTTTCACTCAAACGAATCTCTAGAGACGCTCTTTGGAAGATATCCATGAAACACTCAGCAAACCAACATCCACATCAAAAGAGTGTACTGTATAACACAGGACCAAAAACATTCACACTGCAAAAATGTACTGGTAAAAATATGCTACAGTAAAAACCTGGTAAATTAAAAGTAAGATATCTTACAATACACGGTACATACAGTGAAAAATGTAAATGGTTTAACATTGCATTGTTGGAATTTTACTGTAAAAATTGTTATTATTTTTTATTTTTTTTATTTTTTTGCAAGTACAAAATATTAATTGCAATATAATTTAGGGTGAAAAAACTCTTTTGGATGTGCTGGAGAAGACTTTACTGGACTTGCATTGTCAATACAAGATCTTGAGCAAACATTGTTAACAACATACATGTTGTGATGTTATTTCCATCAAGAGGAGCATACTGTACATTTTTGGTCAAGATTTTGTATTGTATTGGTCTATTTTTATTTTGGTAAACTCACAATAACGACAAATCATTGTGCTTTTATAAAATAAAGAAAGCAAACAGGACGCTGCTTTCTGCCATCACGGTTTCTTTCCATGAAGTTTGTGGAGCAAATTCTATTGTAGAAACGGTTTCTATTTTTCTGCGACGTCGCGCTGGAACAACAAACACAAAGTGTGGCGATGATAATCTCAGGTGCTGTTTATGTG